>CAUYTI010132937.1:0-11381 GCA_963575145.1 Galago senegalensis | reverse complement strand
CCTGTGGTCCCAGCTACTTGGGAGGCGGAGACAAGAGACTCGCTTGAGCCCAGGAGTTGGAGGTTGCTGTGAGCTGTAATGCCACGGCACTCTACCCAGGGGGACAGCTTGAGGCTCTGTCTCAAAAAAAAAAAAAAAAAGACTGTACAGTCCCCAGGAAGGGGTTGTTCACGTTGGTTTTATGGGGTAGGGAGAGACCTCAATGGCAAACAGTTGAGGCCAGGAGGCGTGGAGTTGGTGGGCACATTCAGGAGGCAACAAGTGGTTGAGTGAGGCTGGTTCCAGGCAGATTAGGAAAATATTTTGTATTTTGTCTTCTAGACAAAAAGGAGCCAGCAAAACATTTCAAGCTGGTGGACAACAGCATGATTAAATGTGTGCCCCACTGAATTAGAGACCCAGTGTGTGTTTGTTGGAAAACAAGAAAACAGCTAAACTCCTAAGAGTAGTATTTCAGTTTTCTGGCTGAGTTGGGGGGGGCGGGCAGGGTGTAATAACTCATATTACCACCTAGGTAACACCTTAGCTGTGTTAGGTCAGGCTGTAGAGGAGCTTTGGTTTGGTTTGATTTGCCCCCAGAGTTCACTGAGGACTAGCATCTTGTTTGAGTCTCGTAGGAACCTTGAACTGTAATTATGGACACTTTGTCCCGTCTGACAGATAAGGAAGTGGGGGGTCTGTGATTAGCAGGGCGGTCCCCGTAGTAAGTGGAAGAGTGGGATCTAGGTCCAGATCATCCGGACATTCTGCCAGATGGATGGATCCAGCCTGCCCTGCACAGACTTCTAGATCCCGGGCTGGTGTGACAGGCCTGGAAACTGGCCCATCCCAGCCCATACTCCCTGGGAAGGCTGCCCACTGCCGTCCTCATCTCATGGCAGGCAGTGCCTGGGGAGCCTGTGAGTGACCAAGTGACTTCACAGGAGCAACCTAGAGAGCTAAAATAAGGCTTGTGTACACTCCAGAAATACTCTGCTGAAAGCATCAGTTGACACTGAAAATAAACCTGACTGCTGGCTTCCTGCCCCAGGGAGGGAGGGTGGGACCAGAGAGCCACACTTGAGGTCCCCACACCCTTTCATTTCAGGAAAATCAAACTCTTCCCCACCCCTGGCTTGTCTTGAGACTTTTGAGAATGTTTGGGCATAGCAGGAGGTGATCCTCCCATTCACTCATTCATTCACTGGCAGGTGTGCATGGTCTCCCTGCCTGTGCTAGGCTGTTCCTGGCATCAGGGCAGATGGCAGGGAGCAGGCAGCCTCTGCTCTGCTCGAGTGTGCTGTTGACATGGTATGAGAGCTCAGGGAACCACTTTCCCTCAATAAAGAGGGAACAGGATGATTGTGCTGAGCCCTCAGCCAATTGTCACCCTAATCAGTCATTATCTGCCACTCACTTGTATGGTCTCAGCTGTGGGCTTAGCCTAGCAGACAGTGTGGATTTCTCCCCGGAGCCTCTGACTCCTAGCATCCCTCCTTTCATACCCCCACCCTCATGCTACAAACCCTCCTCGTTCTTGTGAAACCCCCTGCAGACCCAAAAGCCCAACCTGTGGCCTTGGGTCCTACTTCCAAAGCCAACAGAGGCAGCAGGCAGGACCCCTTGTCACACCCCTCTGAGGCCAGTGAGCTTTCCAGGGATGGCTCTGTCCCTGCATCCTTCTTAGAAGAAAGGTGCCCTCAACCCCACCTCCCTCAGCCTCCCGCCTGGCCCAGGCCCTGGCTCTCTCCTAGAACAAGCACCAGTTTCCTCCCAGGGCTCCTGCCTTAGTCTCTTCATGACACGCGCAAGCTGTCGCATCCAGCCAGTCCTCTTCCTCAGTAACATGAGAACTAGAAATCTATGATTTCCTAGGTCTACTAAGTGGGGCCTTTGTAGGACAGATGCTGAGATCGACTCCCTACCTGCATGGGCTTTCTCCTGCACCGCAGGGCCCCTGGTCATGGAAAAGGCAGGAGCAGTGGTAATCCCAGCACTCCGGGAGGCCCAGGCAGGTGGATCTTCTGAGCTCAGGAGTTTGAGACCAGCCTGAGCAAGAGTAAGTCCCCTGTATCTACTCAAAATAGAAAAACTAGCCAGGCATTGTGGCAGGCACTTGTAGTCCCAAATACCCAGGAGGCTAAGGCAAGAGGATATCTTAAACCCATGAGTTTGAGGTTGCTATGAGCTATGATGCCACAGCACTCTATCCAGGGTGACAAAGCAAGACTCTCTCAAAAAAAAAAAATCATGAAAATACCTCTTTCCCTGAGTGGGGGCAGAGGGAAAGTGGACCTGACCCCCAGGCCTCCGCTCCCTCCCTCTATCTGCCATCTGGAGGCAGCTGGCCCTGGTTTAACGAGATGTTCCACAGTCCTCGCCTATGCCCGCCTGCGGCTCTACCTTGCGGACTGGGACCAGCAGTTCTGAACCTGATGCCCTATACACCTTTATTTTAAATTGTGGTAAAATATGCATAAAATTAACTGTTTTAACCATTTTCAAGTGCGTATTTCATGGGCACTAACCCACCCACATTTCTTTGCGGCCGTCACCACCAACCATCTCCAGAGCACTTTTCATGTTATGAAATGGAAACTCTGTCCTAACCCCCTTCTCCAAAACCCCCAGCACCCTCCATCCTACCTCCTGTCTGTGAATGTGACTCCCTGGAAACCTCAAACAGGTTGACTCATGCAGCACTGCCAGACCTCCAGATCCACGGGGCTCTGCGTCCCTGGACTCAACCTAACACGGCTGGAAGATTCGGGGAAAACATTCCACACGCTCCAAAAAGCAAAACTTGAATTTGCCAGGCACCAAGTACGTGAATGATACAAGCGAGGTGACATACAGGCATTGTAGTAGGTATTGGAGTCATGAGGGATGATGTGAAGTGTCCAGAGCATGTGCTTGGGTTGTACGCAAATAGCACGACATTTTATATTAGGGACTTGAGCTCCTCAGAGGGAGGGTCCTGGAACCAACCCCCTGCCGATACTGAGGAACAACGGCATTTGTCTTTTTTTTTTTTTTTTTTTTTTGAGACGGAGCCTCAAGCTATCCCCCTGGGTAGAGTGCCATGGCATCACAGCTCACAGCAACCTCCAACTCCTGGGCTCAAGCGAGTCTCCTGCCTCATCCTCCCAAGTAGCTGGGACCACAGGCGCCCGCCACAACGCCCGGCTGTTTTTTGGTTGCAGCCGTCATTGTTGTTTGGTGGGTCCGGGCTGGGGATTCGAACCCGCCACCTTAGGTGTACATGGCTGGCGCCTTAGCCGGTTGAGCTATAGGTGCTGAGCCAACAGCATTTGTCTTACTGTGTCCGGCTTATCTCTCTGAGCATAATGTCCTCCAGGTTCATCCATGGGTGGATGTGTCACAGTTCTGGTGTCCCGCTTGTACAGTACAGCACACATCTTTTACAGCCCTCTCCACTCTCCTGAAATGAGATGTCTACGGAGGTCTCGCATAAATGTCTGGTAGAACGCACAATCACTGTGACAAGCATGCCACCATCCTGTGTTTCTAGCATGCTCCCTTACTGGTAGGTGCCCCCCAAACCACCTTGAAAACCACTATCCTAGATGAAGTTTGTGTCCTAAGGGGCCCAGCCTCCTGGTTCCCCATTTCCCTCACCAGGTCTTAGGCCCCCAGCACACCACAAATTCCTCCTTACAAGCAAATCTCAAGTGCTGTGTCAGTACAGTAGAAAGCAGGGCTATCTTCCAAGTCACAGGTGTAAAAGCTGCCAAGGATGGCCACCAGCCCTATGCCCAAACTCAGCTTTGGCTTAGCTGAGAGTTTCCCACAATTTGCCAACATCCTTAGCAATCACCCTCATTTCAAAGATATAAAAATCAGGGCACAGGGAAAGAAGGAGAGACTGGGACTAGCACTCACTGTATGCTTTCTAGGCGCCACACACTGCATCTTTACTACTCTCAGCATCCTGAAAAGAGAAGGCATCACCCCATTTACAGAGGTAAAGACTGAGGCTCAGAGCAGCAAGGACCTTTGCTCTGGGTCACAGACCTACTTAGCAGCAAAAACAGAGCCAGGAGGTGGGATTCCTAGTGCTAAGTCCCCACCTAAGGATGGAGGGGCTGAGACACCCTCTGCCTCTGCAGCAGCTGGGCCCTGCACGTGGACAATTAGAGTCAGCACTCAGAGGAGGGGGTGGTAACCCTGGTATAGCCAGGACACACCAGGACCCCTGCATGGGCAAGATGGATGCTCCTTCCAGGAGCCAGGAGGTGATTCACGAACACTTGGTGAGGACAAGCAGGTCGAAAAAGGTCCAAAAGTCCCAGCCGAGGCTGCAACAGCATGTTTGGCCCACTTCTCTGCATTGTGTGTTCTCCATCCCACTCTGAAGCATCAGACCCCCAGGGGCTCGCCCAGGCCGCCCACCTTCCCAGCTCTGAGAAGATTCAGGCCACAGTGTTCAGCCCTGCTCTTTGCAGCCACTCAGTGCCTGCTCCTGCGGCCAGCACGCCAAGCCTTGATGCCAACTTCAGCTTCTTCCCTATTTCCTGATGCAAACCCTCCACTCTGCCCACAGAACATGCCGGGACTTTCCTGCCTCTGAGTCTGTGACTCTCCCCCCACCAGGCCTGCCGTCCTCACCGCATTTCTCCTAGTAGGCTAACTGCACAAGTTTGGGGTCAGAGGAACTAAATTTCAACCCCTAACTTTGCTGACTTATCAAGCCGTGGGGCATTGAGCAACTTCCTGAGCCTCACTAGGCTTCAGCTTCCACACGGTTCAGTGCCATTCATTTCATCCCATTTTTACTGAGTCCCTTCTGGGTCCACAACAGTCTGGGGCCTCAGCAGTGGAGACAGGTTGTTTTTTACTATTATCCTTTTGTACCTTATATATGCTGCACCACGAGCGCGTGGAACTTAATGTTAAATGCCATTAAAATAATGTTTGCCGACAAAACAAGACTTAGGAAAAGGGAAAGTATCTCTCTCCAGGGGTTTCCATGAGGATGAAGGGAGGTCACACAGGGAAGCGCTGGTCTGAGGCCTGACAGGGAGGAAGTGCTCTTTTAATTGTAGCTGTCCTTAAAATGCTACCGGCTCAGCTCCTCTAACAAGCCACCCACAGTTAAACCTGACCCTCACCTCCTCTGGAGAGTGACAGCACCTCTGTTTGTACCAATACACCCCCCGCCATGTACCTGTCCACCAGCTCAGCCTCCACCTGCCCATTTAACCGCCCATCTACCCACCTATCCACCACTGTGACAAGTCATAAACTCATCAGTGACTTAGACATACCGTCTCGGGCCGTTTGTGCTGTGATTGATAATGAGCATAAATTTATTGACACATAGTTCTGGAGGCTGAGAAGTCCAAGATCAAGGGGCCACATCTGGAGAAGACTTTTCTGCTGCGTCATCCCATGGCAGAGGGCACATGGGGGCCAGGCGAGGGGACAAGAGGTCCCAAACTCTTCCTTTTATAAAGAACACACTCCCCAATCATGACATTAGTCTACTCAGGAAGGTGATGGCCCCAACACGGCCCCACAGGTATCAAGTCGCCAACACATGAACTTTGGGGGACACACCCAAACCAGAGCACTTGCCTGCAATGTACCAGGTCCTCTCCCAGGTGGGTGGGAGATGGCGGTAAAATAGTCCCAATCCTTCCCCTCGTGGGAAGCAGAGGAAAGATGCCCCCTACAGAAGGCAATTGCCACATAACACATGTACAAGCTTTGACAGGTCATACACAGAGCACATGTCCTCTTTGCAGAAAAGTGGCCTCTGAGCTGAGCCCTGAAGCTGGGATGGGCAGGTGAAGTAGAGGACAGCACATTCCACGCACAGGGCAGGGGACAGACAGGTGAGTGGAGCAGCTGGAATTATGACTCTGATGCTGAGAGTAGTGAGGGGCTGCAGGGGTAACCAAGGACATCGCAGGTCACCTAGGCATCTGACTTTAGTCCCATTAGCAGGCTTCAGCTTCAAGGGAGGGTGGCAGGGACATGATGAAGCTGTGGTTTGGGGGAGAGAACTCTGACTGCAGCGTGGACCATGGGTTGGGCCTTGGCAGTGATGGTACATGGGCCCCAGCTGGCAAGCTGGAGCAGAGACAAGCCAGGTGGGGTTGGGGAGTGTCTGCAGGAGAGTGCAGGCAGCAAGGGCAGAGAAGGGGATCCAGAGCTTTCCCCCTCTCTATTACGAAAATCCTCACCCTAATGAAAAGCTGAAAGAGCCGGGCCCCCTCACCCTTTCTCCACTTAGACCAAACAATCATTAACTTGCCGCCTCTTTGCTTTTCTCTCAAGAGATATCAAGATGGGGGGGTTTCTTTTTCTGAACCGTTGGGAAGTCTGTCGCTGACATGATGACACGTCGTGAGCTCAGTTGCATCTCCTTGAGGACGTTATTTTCTTCTTTTTTTTTCTTGCTCTGTCACCCAGGTTGAAGTGCGATGGCATCATAGCTCACAGTAACTTCACACTCCTGGGCTCAAGTGATCCTCCTGCTTCAACCTCCCAAGTAGCCGGGACTACGGGTGCCTGCCATGATGCCCGGCTAATTTTTTCTATTTTTGATAGCGACAAGGTCTTCTCAGGCTGGTCTTGAACTGAACTCAGGTGATCCTCCTGCCTCAGCCTCCCAAAGCACTAGGATTACAGGCGTGAGCCACTGTGCAGGCCAGCAGTTTCCTCCTTAGCCACAGTATTGCGCTTAGGAAAATCAAGAGTGGCACCTACTATCCAGTCTGTGTTCAGACTTTCCCAGTTGTTCCAAGACCGCCTTTTATGGTCGGGTTGCTAGCTTCGAAAGCCAGGGTCCCATCAAGCATTCTAGCATTCCACTTGGTTATGTCACTTTAGTCTCCAGGAGAGATTCAGGAGTAGAATGTGAAGGGTTGATGAGTCACTAATCTCTGGGGTAAGGGGCAGGGAGGATCTGGTTTGGGCAGCCAGTGGTGCAGTCCCCCAGATGAGGAATTCTGGGGCGGGAACAGTCTCAGGGCAGAGAGTCTGTTTGGAAGAGCTGCGTGGGAGGCAAGTGGAGACTCAGGTGGGGAGCTCCAGAGACCATGGTGAGATACAAAGTGAGGGTTGCGTTTAGCTTCCTGGGACGGCCATAGGCAGGGTGGCTTAAAACAACAGAAATGTACTGGGCTCAGCGCCTGTGGCTCAATCAGCTAAGGTGCCAGCCACATACACCTAAGGTGGCAGGTTCAAATCCCCAGCCTGGGCCTGCCAAACAACAATGATGGCTGCAACCAAAAAATGACCAGGCGCTGTGGCGGGCAGCTGTAGTCCCAGCTACTTGGGAGGCTGAGGCAGGAGACTCGCTTGAGCCCAGGAGTTGGAGGTTGCTGTGAGCGTGATGCCATGGCACTCTACACAGGGGGATAGCTTGAGGCTCCGTCTCAAAAAGAAAAAAAGAAATGTACTGCATGTGAGTCCTGGAGCTGGAAGTCCAAAGTCAGCCTTCTCCAAAGGCTCAGGCGGGAGTTCTTCCTTTTCTCCTTCAGCTGCTAGTGAGTTTTGGCAGCTCTTGGCGTCCTTGGCTTACAGCCGTAACCCGCCTATGTCTGCCTTGGTGCTGCATGCAGTGGTCTTCCCTGAGTGCATTTGCATTCTAAGGACACAGTCATTGGATGTAGGGCCCAACCTGCTGTAGTGTGACTTCATATTCATTTAACTACTTACGTCAGCAAAGGCCCTATTTCCAGACAAGCTCACCTGCCGATGTTCCTGTGGACCTCAAATTTGGGGAAAGGGTTGATGCACTATTCAACCCAACAGATGTCATCACCATCTAAAAGGCGACTGAAACTTCAGGACCCAGACTGTGTGGAATTTTGTTTCCACATTCCACTGGCCTCACAGACCTCTGGACGGCACAGGGAACAATTGGCTCTTCTTACATATTACTTTTGCTGCCCATTGTCCGTTCTTCTCGTCACATAGCAAGTCTCTCCAGACCAGGGATCCACTGTACACCCCATGGCTCTCCCAGCCCCTGTGGGCCATCAGGCCTCCCAGGAACATCTGCAGTCACAATCTAAGCAGCCTTAGCACATCCTGTCCCAGGACAGCCTCCACCTGTGTGATGCCAGGGTCCCTTATAGGGTGGGAAGGTGCTAATTTCAGCTGGCACCTGCCAACCCCATCCTTGGTGACACGTGCCACCTGCACATGTATGGGCTCACACATCGAATCCTACGGCAGCCTGTCACAGTACGAGGGTACTGAGGTGCCGATAGCATTGCAGCGTGCCATCGTTACCACACAATAGCAGATGAGGAAACCAAGGCACAGGGAGGTGAAGTAGCACCAGAAGCAGATGAGCCAGGGTTCAGACTCAGAGATGGGGCCCCAGAAACCACAGTGCCCTGCAGTGTGCCCAGCTCCAGACTGACCACTGACACTTGTCACCGAATGGACTCCAGTGTCATCATTGGAATTCAAGGCCAAGCCTGGAGCTCCCTACAGCTGTCCCAGGTCTGGCCCTGGCTTTATTCTCTGTTCTTTGAGAGGATGCAGGGTCCAAGTGCCACTGTGAGTCAGACCAGCAGGTGGCTTCGAACCTCAGTGTGGCAGGGACTGCTGGTGGGCTGAGAGGACACGGACCTCCCTACAGAGTTGCTGTCAGACTCGGGACTTGGTCTGCAGGTGAGCTGCTGTCCACCTTCTGTGTCTCAAGCCCCCTTCACTCAGCCAAAGGCCTGGAGAGGCCGTGCCTGGCCCTCCCCGGCCCCCCGCCCCATAGTGGTGAGGTTTTCTGGTTTAGATCCTTTCAGTTGTTATTAGAGGTCCTTGTTGTCTTTCTCACGAGTGACTGAAGCCTGTTAACCCTCAGCCAGTTCCTACCTGGCTGGTGGGTGGGAACCTGCGGCTTTTTCTCCCACACACCCCTGGAGCCTGAGCTAATGCAAGCTGTGGCCGTGGGAAAGGGGAGGAGGGGACACCCCAATTATCCATGCTGAGGGAGTCACTGCCAGGCTGGGCTGGCCCAGCCCGGGGGCTCTTCCCTGCTGTTCTCCGGGTGTCCCAGAGGCCCCAGGCTGCTCCCAAAGAGAAGGCGATGAGAAGAAGGAACTTCCTCCTTCCCTCTTGCAGAACTCTTGTCCCTGAGGCAGAGTACATCTGAGCACCCACACATCCTGGGGAAGAAGGGAAGGGGGTCGTCTGGCCTCAGTGGACACTTTCCCTTGAGCTTTGTGCCTTTTATGCCACTGCCCGGAACCCTCTGCCCTACTCTGCCTGTGTGCTGACTCTTACCCCATTACTCTTATCTCACCTTCAAAGTCGCTTTTTCCAGAAGGCTTCCCTGCTTCTCCCAGGCCTGAGGTGGCACCTCCTTCCATCCCCCAGGCTTCTAAAGCACTCCCACCCCTTCCTTAAGGGTGAAGCTCTGTCTTTGTGCCCACCCTGTGTCCTCAGCATCTGACCTCTCAGAACATCATAGGCTTGCAGTGGTTGAAACGGGAATTGAACAGGAGTTGGCCTGGTTCCCTTTTGCTCTTTCTCTTCCCAGAATCCGGCTCACCGACTCACCGCCTGGGGTCCTGGCTTCTCCCTTCCCCACCAGGACCAATGGCAGCCAGGAGTGAGCAAGGAGCATAGGCAGTGGGAAAGAGACAAACCAGGCAGGCGCAGTGGCTCACACCTGTAATCCTAGCGCTCCGGGAGGCCAACGCCAGTGGACTGCTTGAGCTCAGGAATTCAAGATCAGCCTAAGCAAGAGTGAGACCCCATGTCTACTAAAAATAGAAAATAGAAAAATTAGCTGGGCATTGTGGTGGGCGCCTATACTCCCAGCTACTTGGGAGGCTGAGGCAAGAGGATCATTTGAACCCAAGAGTTTGAGTTTGCTGTGAGCTAGGCTGATGCCACTGCACTCTACCCAGGGTGACATTACCTGTCTGAAAAAAAAAAAAGAAAAAGAAAAAGAGATAAACCAGATGAAGGGGGCTTCTTGGCAGGGCAACCTCCTGGAAGAAGTGACCTTTGGCCTAATAACTCAGTGACTGGGAGATGTCAGTGATGTGAAGGACTAGGGCAGAGTATTCTGGGTAGGGAGGGCAACATGTGCAAAGGCCCTGGGGCAGGAACTTGCCTGGCAGGTTGGAGAGCCACAAGGCCAGTGTGAGCGCAGCTGAGTGAGTTACAGGTTTTATTCCAAGTGTGTCAGAAGCCGGGGAAGAACACAACCTAAGCCAGCATTGCAGTGCGGAAGTTGTCTGGATGCCAGGATGGCTTAATGAACTGAGGCTGAGAGACGCAAGTCATAGCCTCCCCCACCACTTGCACCATCCTGCATGTACTGGCTCTCATTTGGAAATATTCCCAGCAGGCACAGCAAAGGGAGTGTCCAGTGTCTGGGGGCGGCAGACCACCCTCCCCTTCCAGTCAGATGGTGAGAAATAGGGCAGGGGCAAAGAGAACCTGTCTGGCAGCCTCCCTGGGGTGGACACAGTACACAAGGAGCCTTCTAGCCCTTTCTGGGTTTAGGGGATTTACACAAAGGTATAAGGTATGCTGGAAGCTGCTGGACACCAGGCATCAGTGGGATTCTGGGAAGGGGGAGATGGGACAGTGGGGTGGGGGTCTCAGGACTGACCTGGGCTGGCAAGGCATGGGAAATAGGTTTGCTTGATGTGTGGGGACATTTTTCCTTTCACATTTGATTAGACCCACCCAGCTATTTTGAAGTAAACCTATATGCTACTTAAATGTACTTTTGGGTTATATGCCAAAGGGACCATTCTTTTTCTCTCTTATTGGAAGGAACTGGGCTGCTGTAGGGACCAGCCACATGCCTGGATATTCAGGCCTGATGGGGTGTGCCCACCCCACCCAACACCCCCTCTAGTGCTCTCTCATGGCCCCCATTTGACCAGGGAGGAGACCGAGGCTCAGAGAGCTTTGGAGACCCTCCTCTAACAGGTGCAGAAGACAAACGCAGTGCCTGATCCCCAATCCCGTGCCCTTTTAAAAACTCTCTTATTAGGAAATATTCCATTCACCCAAAGGAATAGAGGTGATGTTTTGCAAGGTGAAAATAATGATCATATAAAATGGACACCCACACACCATCACCTGCTTAAGAAACAGAACATGCCAGGACCAACCATCCCTCCTGTTTCTCCTGACCGACCACTTCCCTGCCAGCCGCCCACAGGCACCCAGGACTCTTGAGTTGTGCTCGTATCCTTCCCTTGCCCTGTGCTCCTCTTGCTGTATGGTTTCTTTTTCTTTTCTTTTCTTTTCTTTCTTTCTTTTTTTTTTTTTTGAGACAGAGCCTCAAGCTGTCCCCCTGGGTAGAGTGCCGTGGCTTCACAGCTCACAGCAACCTCCAACTCCTGGGCTCAAGTGAGTCTCCTGCCTCCGCCTCCCAAGTAGCTGGGACCACAGGC
>CAUYTI010132936.1:0-20541 GCA_963575145.1 Galago senegalensis | reverse complement strand
AGAATGTTCTTCTGAGCAAAGTATCACAAGAATGGAGGAAAAAGTATCCAATGTACACACCCCTATTATGAAACTAATTTATACCTTTTATATGAAAGCCATAACTTAATAACAACCAAAGATAAGGGGAAGTGGGAAGGAGGGAGGAATGGGTGGAGGGAGGGGGATTCGAGGGTTCTCTTCTGTGGTTCATCTTACAAGGGTACAAGTGAATCTTTCTATGAGCAGAATATGAACGTTTTAACACAATAACTAAGAAAATTACATGAAGGCTATGTTAACTAGTTTGTTGTAAATGTTTCAGATTGTTTGTGAAAACACCATACTGTACCCCATACTGTATGCATTAATGTATACAGTTACCATTCAATAAAAAAATCCTTAAAAAAATAAATAAATAAAAATAAAAAAATTAACAATATGTTGGAAATATTTGTGCTAATAAATATCCCTTTGCATAGGGGCTTAATAATATAATTATATGTATATACCACAGTTTACATAACTAGTCTCCTGCTGTGATAAATTTAGAAATTATTTCTCAAATTGTCATCATCATAAGAGCATATTTATGATTATAAATAAGTTTTTGTGCACACTTATGATACTTTGTTATAATAAATATCAAAAATATAATTACTATATCATAGACTGCACAAAATTTAGATTTGTGATTTATATTTCCTAATTGCTAGCAGTTATGTATGAAATTTAGTTCCAGAACTTTCAATGAAATTCTGATAACTTTACTTTATAAAGGTATATATTATTTATATTTATATAGCTATCAATGAGTTTAAAAATTATTTAAAGATATATATTGGACATTTGCATTACTCTTTTTAAATTAAATCATAGCTGTGTACATTAATGCAATCGTGGGGTACAGGGTGGTGTTTTCATATACAATTTGAAATATTTTCATCAAATTAGTTAACATAGCCTTCATGGCATTTTCTTAGTTATTGTGTTAAGACGTTTATAGTCCACTTTTAGAAAGAGTCCCTGGCACCCTTCCTTGTAAGATAAACCATAGAGGTGACCCATCACCTCTATGGCATTGCTCTTTTATGAACGAATTGCTTTTACCTTCCATATAGTCTTCTTTTTCCTAATACTTTGTTATGAGTTTTTGTTATGTAACTCTTCTTGTTGTTATGAATATACTTTTAAAAAGAAAACTATTCTTCTGACACTGGTTTTCCCTCCAGGCTAGTATGAATTGAAAATACCCAGGCTTTTTACATAATTAAGATAAAAATACTAAAGCTAGTTTTGTATTTGATGGGTGGTCAGAGTAACTTAGGCAAAGATTATTGCTCTTGTTATTTTGTTCTTTCATGAGTCATTTACCTTTCAGGGCAGATTTCAACTGTCTCATGTCAGCTGTTCCAATACTTAGCCTTCAGCCATAACAATCAGATCCTTTACTCAGAAAACATGTCATAAATGCTGACCTGTCAGGCTGAATTAAGAAATGCCAAGTAAATACATCATAAGGGTTGTTAAAGGCATGAACATGATAAACATGAAAAGGATTTATTTATTTTCATCATAAGAATATTTTTGTTAGAAAATATACAATATAATAATTTTCTTAACTTTTTCTTAATTTCATATGCATTTCTTAATGATAAATATACATATTAGGAAAATAATAATATTTAAAGAAGTATTACTATTAATAAACCATAAAAAGCAAGTCTTGCCTGACATATTTTCAAAGCCCATACTTTGGGCAGTGTGGATGATGAGAGGGATTGACAAATTCCAAAAGTGTTATTAACAAAGAAAATTCAAATATATTGCCAAACTGTGAATGAAGATTTGAATTTTTCTGCATGGCATGTCTACCATTTTGAAAATATATTATTCTCACTTCAAATGTATCTATTATGTTCTTCTAGTGAATGAGAAAAAAAGTTTAGTAAGGTAATTGAGAATGGAGTGTCCATTGATCAGTAGTGAACTTATGAATATTTTCACTTTTGTTTAATGTCCATTAAATAAACCAATAAAGACAACATCATGTAGAAAATTACATAGAGATTGACCTATTTGTCATATGGATTGGTAACATTGCAAATTTTTATCTTTTACTTGATGAAAATGTCACTATTTCCCAAGATGCTTATACTTGTGTCTTACTCTGTTGGATGTAATATGCATAGAGCAACATCATTTGCTACTATCTTGTTCTTAATCAAAATTCGTAATGTCTTTTTCATTTGAAGAGTTGGAAACCCTAGTATTACCTTGTGGTATAATAAAAAATCACTCATTATTCTCTATGTAACACTTAACTCTATTTTTTTTGAGTAATAGAAGTAAATTCAAATAAATACAATTTTTCAAAGTGATAGTGTAATACCTAGGAATATTACTAAATATTCATCTAAAACATTGTTTTAAAGAGTCTAAATGAAAAGACGATATAATTCAAAATGAGAAAGCTGTTCTACTGATTCGTTATTGCTAAAAGGCCAGGCATAAGGAAGTGGACCAATTTCTCACTTTTAGAAAGGGAATAATAATG
The DNA here is from genome assembly GCA_963575145.1 of Galago senegalensis. NCBI lineage: Eukaryota > Metazoa > Chordata > Mammalia > Primates > Galagidae > Galago > Galago senegalensis. Next base: position 18,005 of record CAUYTI010132936.1, on the reverse strand, counting down.
TGCATTCCCAGAATAATGAACTCAAAATTGCTGTGTACATTATAAGAAACTGAAAGGCAAAACATGATATGTTAATTTAGGGCATATAACAAATAGATCAAGAAGTCCTACTTTTATACAACTTTCATAGCATTGTGTATATTTCCTAAGTTTCTCTATGTAGTTAATTTGGGATACAGATAGAAATGTGGTCTGCTTTTTAGAAATCCAAACTTTAAAATCCAACACTTAGTAATTTGGAGAGTCTGTTCTCTGGCAAGCATTGTGGTCTCTTCCCCAGTGAGATGTTCTACAATAACTCTTCTGGGCCTGTGAGATCTTACCCATCATGTTTAACAAAATAATATTCAAACCATTATTTTAAATTACACAGGAAACCATCCTATAGTGAGATTACTATTTAATGTTACCCTCCTTGGCTCCAAATGTCCTGGGGTCTGCAGCCTAATTTATTTGCTGTTTTTTTTTTTTTTTTAATTTGGTTTTGTAATCTCTCTCAGGAGAGTGGCTATAAACTCTAGGCCTACCCTGAATGCACGCCAGGGGAATCAGCTGTGGGTGTTAATGTCTTTCACCAGCTACATCTTCATTCTGATGGATGGTCCTACGCTTAAATCTCTGACCTGACCTGGTGACCAGGGCCGATGGGAAGTGGGGAGCCAGCTGGGACATTATCCTCATCTGTTTTTGTTCAAAAGAATGCATGAAATTGTGCAATCTATAAAGAAAAGAGGTTTATTTAGCTCGCAGTACTGCAAGCTGGGATGTTCAAGAAGCATTGTGCTGGCATTTGCTCAGCTTTTGTTGAGGACTTTTATGCCGGATGAAAACACAGGGAGCTCAAAAAACTCAACAACAAATGCAAAAATCAAACAAACAAATAATCCCATTTCAAAGTGGGGAAATGGAGACAGTTGTATCACCCACATATCTGGATCAACCTCATTAAAAATATGAGAGGGGTTAGAAAACTGGAAATTGGGTCAAAAGTAACTAAGCCTGCTTTTGGTGTGAGAAAGTTAAACCTGTATTCAAAATAAACGCCAAACAACATAAAATTATAGGAATTCACTACACTGCTAGAAGTGAGCCTTACCAACCCGAGGAGAAGACCATGAATTTTCCCACCACTATTTATGTGAATCTCCGTGTCTGCCACTCATGACACACACGTTACAATAGCTGTCTTCTCCTAACAAATGTCTTTCTAACCTACATTTCTCTCTCTTTTTTTAATTTTACTAGAGCTGATAGAATAACCTTCCTTCCAAATAGAAATTGATTCACTGTCCTTACAAAGGGTCAATCAAAAATTCTCTGAATCTTTCCTTGGGCTTTTGGGCTTTGGAGTGAAGCAGGTATGTGGGAGCCAAATACTCCACCACTGTCTAACTTGATACTCAAAACGTTATCATTTGCATCATACATGGATCTTCCTCTCCAAGACTTACCATAACATGGAAAGAGATAGAAAAAAGTAACAAAAATTAACTGTTATACCCTGATGTGGCTTAACAACTAGTATAATCAAGGTGCAAAGATTAATAACAGAATGAGTAGGACAGTGATTATTTTAAACCAGAAGTCTTGTGGAAGTATTATGACTTGAGTTGGAGCCTAAATTCTAGTTCAAATGCAACTTAAATCAGCAAAAATATTAGGAAAAAATATCTATTTTCAATTTCAGTATAGAAAAACAATGGGTTAATAAGAATTTCCTCTATGCTGGGTAATGAATTGTCAGGCAGAAACAGCTCTGATTTCTAGGTTAGGGTTTTTTGTTGTTGTTGTTTTGTTTGAGAGAGGCAGCAGGAAGAGTAGAGGCTTTAAGCAGGAGACTGTCATTTTGAGTACATGGTTTAAGGAAGATGACCCTTAAACTTTTACATAATATGGGTAGAAACTTTAGAAAACCAGAGGCAGGGAGATGAGGTAAACTAAAGACAGTGGAAATAGAATTACAATGCCATCTGTGTCTTTTAAAGCCCAGAAGGAAGAAGTGGGATGGTGTTAGATTTGTATTATGCCTCATCCTCCTGAACATATAGTCAAGTAATTTTATAAGAATGTTATAAGAAATCTTGTACGAAAACACCCAAACAATTAAAGAAAAACAAATCTTGTCCTCTCAAATTTCCAATCAGAGAGTGTAAGTGTGCAACAGAGAAATTCTTTTCTTGCTAATCCTGGTTTTAGTAGGAATGCTTCACTTTTCAGCTATGTAGAAGCAGATGAAGTTTGGGATGAAGAAGGTGAGATTCAGAGGAATAGAGCTAATAAAGGCTGTTCACTATTCAAAATATGAATAGAAACAAGTCATTGTAAAATTACAAGAAATAGCAAGAATTGAAATATTGAAAGAGTTGCCCAAATTTACTGATGAGGACTTGGCTACCCCAGAATAGAGTGCAGGCTTTCACATGCCAGCATTATTAACAGATACATAATATGCCTTTAGAGTTGGCCTTTGAGATAGTTTCTGCTTACTTCTTGGAGTTTTATGCCACATTTCCTTTATATGATAATGTCTTTATTTTTATGAGGTGTTTGTGTGTATGTTACTAACAAATAAAAAATATTTTCCTCAATCCTGTTGGCATTTCAGGTTGGTATTAAGAGCAGGCACATACATTTCTCAAAATATATTAATGTATGCTGTTTATAGCCAATAACTTGTTTCAGAAATAATTCTTTATATCCTACTAACCATAACCATGTATTCCTCAATTTTGTGCTAATATGGTAAATCACAATATGTACATATTGCTAAATATCAATTTAAATCTCAGATAAAAGGTCTGAATGTAATTACCAATCTCATGCACACACAGAATTTGATTACTGACTGATTCTATGACACACATGACTCCATGAGCAATCTTGAAATCTTGACAACTTTTCTACCCTTTAGCCATCAATATGAGTGTGAAATAAAATATCACCATTATTAGCACTACTCTATCCTTTGAGTATGTGACTATGTGCTTTTCTGAGCTCTGGATTTCAATAAAATTAAATATGATATCCAACATTAATTGATTCTGTATGGTACTTTTTTGCATAATTATGTTCAAGAAGGGCCTGCCAATACAATTTGCACTCAATTGTCACAGTAATATTACATAAAACAGGCTCAGGTGCAAAGATGATAATTAATCTCTTCAGTTATCACTACACCATCATCCAAAGAAACATAACCAAAAAGAAGTAGATAAAAGAAATACAAGGCACGAAAATTTAGAAGTTTGTGGTAACCCATCATGTTACTTTAATGCTTTCATTATAGCTACATGAGAAAGTTCATCCACATCAATAATTTCACCTTGCATGGGTAATTTTCTGTTGCATTACTAAGGATATCATTATGTTCTCTGTTGGACATATAAAACTTCTTTCTTTGTTATTAAATGATAGCTGTCTACATTAAAGCAATCATGGGGTACAGTGTGGTGTTTTCACATACAATTTGAAATATTTTCATCAAAATGGTTAACATAGCCTTCATGTCATTTTCTTATTGTGTTAAGATGTTTCACCTCTATGGTTTATCTTACAAGGGTACAAGGAATCTTTCTAAAAGTAGGATACGGACATTTGAAACTTAATAGAGTTTCAGAGTTGAAGTGATTACTGAGTAAAGTTGATGCTTACCCCCAAATCTTCCTTCCCTCTGCTGAGGGTTTTTGGAGCTGTGATCTCCTGACTATGGTTATGTCAGAGATAAATTCAATTTGTCTGTTGAGTTGACTAATTGTGAGCAAAATGAAAGGAAATTTCTTTCTCTGTGCACTTGCCATAGTAACTGAAAATACCGTTTGGTGAAGATGGATTAACTGCAACACACTTTGGGATAAATTTCCATCATCATCTGTGACTTTCCTGGAGTTTTGGATCATGGAGATATGATGGCTTTCTGTGTTAATGACCAGTTTTTTCTAGAATTCTTACTTCCATCAATAATGTCACTTCCTCAGGCTTTCTTAGCTCAGAGATTATCCTTTTTTATTTTCTTGCTCTTTCCTTTCTCTCTCCTCTTTCTTCCTCTCCTCTCTTCTTTCCTTTGCTTAAGGAAGTTTTTTTAATTTGGAAACTATTGCAAATTTACATTATAAGGAACAATACAAAGAGATCCCCTGTATCCCTTAGTTACCTCAATGGTAAGATTCTGCAAAACTATAGTACAATATCACAAACGGAATTCTGGTTGGTTATGTCCAATCTGCAAAGCATTTATATGCTCAACAGGGTCTGTTGTTCTGTTGCCTTTTCTGGCCCTATCCACATCCCTCCTGCCTTCTTCTCCTCCTCCTTAACCCTTGGCAACCACTATCAAGTCCCTGTTTTTTAAAAATTTGTCATTTTACCATGTTGTATAAATATAGCCATATAATGCACAACATTTTAGTATTGGTTTGTTTCACTCTGGATAATTTTCAGTTTAGTACAGTATACCAATAATTTGTCCCTATTTCTTGATAAATAATGTTCCACAGTATGGCTGATCCATAGTTGGTTCAAAGGACCGAGTGATATCCAGTTTGGGGATATAGTGAATAAAGTTACTATAAATGTTCCATTGCAGATTTCAGTGTGAATGTAAGTCTTCATTTTGGGGGGTTAATTACATAGGAGTGCAATTGTTGGGTAGTATGACAGATGCATGTTTAGTGTTTTAAGAAACAGTCAAACTGTTTATAGAGTGGGAAACTACTTCCAATCTCTACCACCAATGTCACGTTTGAGGTAATTTTCCTGGTGTTACTTTGTTTTATTTTATTTTGGCCTTCCTCACAAACAGGAGGTGATATCTCATTGTGGGTTTAGTTTGCATTTCCTTAATGACTAATGATGTTGAACACCTTTCATCACAGTTAGTTAATCCATTCATGAGTTGATGGGCATTTAGGTTACTTCCACATCTTGGCAATTGTGAATTGAGCTGCAATAAGCATTCTAGTGTCCTTGTGATAAAATGATTTGTTTTCTTTTGGGTAGACACCCAGTAATGGGATTGTGGGATTGGGAAAGTCTACTTTTATCTACTTGAGCATCCTCCATATTTCATTCCAGAAAGGCTGTATTAGTCTGGAATCCCACCAGCAATGTAAAAGTGTCCCTTTCTCTCCACATCCACAGTCAGCATTTGCAGCTTTGGGGTTTTATGATGTGGACTATTCTCAGTAGGGTTAGGTGATGTTCCCTTTTGGTTTTGATATGTATTTCTGCAATAATGAGCATTTTTTCATGTGTTTTTTAGCCATTCATCTATCTTCTTCAGAAAAGTTTCTGTTCAAGCCTCTTGCCCAGTGATAGATGGAATTGTCTGGTGTTTTCTTACATGCAAATATCTTCTCCCTTTCTGAAGATTGTCAATTTGTTTTAGTTTTATTTTGCTTCAGGGTTTTATCTGGTTCCATATCACATGAAGTAGTATTTTTTTAAGTTCTTCCAAGTAAGACATTGATACTTTGATGGAGATTGCATTAAATCTATAGATCACTTTGGATAATATGGACATTGAACAATGTTGATTTTCCCAGCCATAAGCATGGACGTTCTTCCAACTGTGAATGTCCTCAGGTATTTATTTTCTCAGGGCTTCAGAGTTCTCTTTATAGAGATTCTTCACATTCTTTGTTAGGCATATTGTCAGATATAATATTTTTAGGTATATTTCATTTTCTTTGAAGCTACTGTGAAGGATATTTTGTCTTTGATTTTATTCTCAGCTTAACTGTTATTGGCACATAGGAAACGGCTACTGATTTTTGGACACTGATTTTGTATCCCAAGACGTTACTATATTTTTTGATCACTTCCAGGAGCCTGGCGGTTGAGAAACTGGAGTTTTCCAAGTATAAAATCATATTTCTGCAATGAGTGAGATTTTGCTCTCCTCTGTCCCCATTTGAGTACTATTCATATCCTCTTGGCCAAATGCATTGACTTGAACTTCTAGCACTACGCTGAATAGCAGTGGCCATAACAGACCTACTTGTCCAGTTCTAAGTGGAAAAGCTCTCAGTTGTACTCCTTTTGATATGATATTGGCTTTGGGTTTGTGGTAGATGGCTTCTATCAGCTTAAGAAATGCCCCTACTATTCCTACTTTCTTAAGTGTTCTTGTTGGAAAAGAGTGCTGAATTTTGATGAATGCTTTTTTGCATCTAATAAGAGAACCATAAAGTCCTTGTTTTTGCAACTTTTTATGTGGTGAATAACATTGGTGTATTTACATGTGTTGAACCAGCCATGCATCTCTGGGATAAAGCCCACCTGATCATGAGGTATAATTTTTAAATGTGTAGCTGTATTCTGTTTACTAGGATCTTACTGAATTTTTGCATCAATTTTCATTAGTATTATTGGTCTGTAGTTTTCCTATTTTGTTGGGTCATTTCCTTATATTGGTATCAGGGTGATATATGCTTCATAGAACATGTTATGGAAGATTCCTTCTTTTTCTATGTTTTGGAATAGGTTCTGCAATATAGGTATTAGCGTCTCTTTGAAGATTTGGCAGAATTATGGTGTAAAACTATATGGCCCAGGACTTTTCTTTTTTAGAAAATTTTCAATTGCTGCAATTTTGTGCTTGGTATTGGTCTATTCAAAATTTAAAATTCTATTTTTTTTTTTTTTTTTTTTTTTTGCAGTTTTGGCCGGGGCTGGGTTTGAACGTGCCACCTCTGGCATACAAATTCTTTATGGTTGAATTTAGGAAGGTGGTATGATTTCAGGTAATGGTTCATTTCCTCTATGTTTTCTAATTTCTGGGCATAGAATCTGCTGTATTCATTATTGATGGTCTTTTGTATCTCTATGTCTCTGTTGTTATTTTCCTGTTTTTGTTTGAAGTAAGTAGAGATCTTACTTTTTTATTTCTAGTTAGTCTGGCCAAGCATTTATTGATTTTAGTAATCTTTTCAAAGAACCAACTTCTTGTTTCTCTGATCTTCTAAAGGATTCTTGTGTTCTCAATTTCATTCAATTCTTCTCTAATTTTGGTTATTTCTTTTCTTCTGCTAGGTTGGGATTAGATTACCCTTCCTTTTCCAGCTTTTCAAGATAGTCCATTAGGTTGTTAACTTGCACTCCTTCTGTTTCTTGGATGTGGGCATCTAACACTGTAGGACCCCCCCACCCCGTGTAAGACTGCCTTTGTCTTACTCCACAGGTTTTGATAGCTTGTGGCTTCACTTTCATTTTGTTCAATAAATCTCATGATTTTCTTCTTTATCTCCTCCTTGACCCAGCTGTTCTTCAGCATAAGGTTGTTTAGTTTCCATGACTTTATGTGGGTTTGAAGATTTCTGTTGGAGCTCAGTGCTACTTTTATTCCATAATAGTAAGATAATAAACAAGGTACAATTTCTATTCTTTTAAACTAATTGAGGTTTGATTTGTGCCCTAAGATATGATCCATCCAAGAAGAAATGAAACAAAGAAGCAATGGACTTAAACATGACTTTAGGACAAATAGGCTTAAAAGACAGATACAGAACATTTCATTCTAATAAAATTGAGCATATTTCCTTCTCATCAGCCTACAGATTATCCTCCAAATTTCATCTCCCCACTTTAGATTGTTTTCTCTTATTAGAGTTTTGAGCATTCCTTATGTATTACATAGTATTTCTTTTTTAATGGGATTTATAAATACATTTTCCTATTCTGTAACTTGCCTTTTTCTCCTTTCAACTCTATATTGTTTTAGAACACTCCTTTTTAATTTTGTTAAAGTCATTTTTGATTTAAGGGACTGTGATTTTGATGACCAGTCTGAGAATTTGGTTCTAGATCTAGATATGGAAGATTTTCTATTTCTTTTGTAAAATGTTTTATAGTTTTATATTTTATACATACATTTTTGATTATTTTTAACATATTACACGTAAGTTAAAGTTCATTTTTGCCTATGGATGTCCAATTGCTAAAACACTTTCTGTTGGAAAGTTTGTCCTTCTCTGTCGAACTGCTTTGAGCACAAAAATTATTCAAACACAAAAATCAGTGTTCTGTACTGTCTCTCGTGTCTATTGTTAAATCCTATTCTGTTTCATTCATCTGTGTGTCTGTCCCTCCACTGATATCACACAGCATTAATTTAGCTACACAAGTAATCATGAAGTAAACACATTTTTCCCATTTTATTTTGACAAAACTAAATGTTTTAAACATTTTAGTTCCTTTGGCTGTCTAGATCAATTTTATAATAATCTTGTTTGTATAAAATATTACATTTCAGTAGGAATCATGTTAAATCATTATCATTTGGGAAAAACTATCATTTTTGCCATAGACTCTGTGAACTATGAATAGAGTTTGTCTTTCCATTTATTTAGGTTTTCTATTTGTTTTTTATTTTCCTTATATAATTTGACCATATTTTCCATAATGTCTTAAATTTAAAGTGACACTTATTTTCTTTGAGTTTCTGTCAGTAGTATTATATTTTCACTTTCAGTTACCACATATTTCCATTAAACACAAATGCAATTGCTTTTGTATTTTGAACTTGAAGTCTGTGACATAGTTAAACACATTAATTAGTTCTAGGAGTTTCTTTTTTCTCTGTGTATGTGTGTGTTTCAAATTCCATGGGATTTCCTATATAGGCGATCATATTATATGAAAATTGAACAGTTTTTTTTTTTTTTAATATGTTGTAAGTACTAGTATTTCCAGCACTATGTTGAGTAAGAGTGGTAAGACTGGACATCCTTGATCCTGATATCAAATGCAAAATATTCTCTTCAACCATTAAGTACAATCGTGAGTGTAGAGTTATAGTAGCTGTTCTTTATAACTTTAGAGGAAGTTGATGTGTATTTCTATTTTTCTGAGAGTGTATGTCATAAATGGGTGTTGAGTTTGAACAAAGACTAATTTCTACATTGATTAATGTGATCATATGATTTTTTTTCTTTGGCCTATTTTATGATGGATTACAATCATTGAATTTTGAATATTGAATCAGCCTTTGTTACCTATAATAAAGACCATTAGACAAGATAATGAATTCTCTTTAAATATTGTTCAATTCTATTAGTTAATACTTTAAAGAATTTTTGCATTTCTCAGGTACATACTAGTCCATAACTTCCCTCCCTCCCTCGCTCCCTCCTTCCCTCTCTCTCTCTCTCTTTCTTTTCTTTCTTTTATTTCACTTTCTTTTTATACTGTTGGTATTAAGATAACAATAGTATTATGCAAAAAACCAGAATGGGTTCCCCAGTGTTTTATTTTTTGGGAAATGTTTCATAGAAATGATATAAGTTCTTTAAACATGTGTTGGAATTCTACAGTGAAATGATCTGGAGTTAACTATTTCATTTTCTAGAGTTTTAATTACGAATTCAATCTCTTCAAAAACAATATGAATACTCAATTATCTGTTTCTTATTGGAGCAGTTGTGGTAGCTTGTGTTTTCCAGGGAATTAGTTCATTTCATCTTAGTTGTAAAATTATGTGTGTGAGTTCACTGTATTCTTGTGTCTACTTTATGATGTCTGCAGTCTGTAGTTATAACCACTGTTTTATTCGGATATTCTTAGTGTCTTATTCATATCTTTGTCAGCCATACTAGAGATTCGTCGATTTCATTAGTATTTTACAAGAACCCACTTTTTTTTCTTGATTTTCTCTACTGTTTTTAATTTTAAATTTAATTCATTTCTGCTGGATTTTTTCTTTATTATTCTCTACATTTTCCTAGCATTAAATGTAGTATGCCCTTCCTTGTCCAGGTTCTCGTGGTGTATATAAAAGTGTTGATTTAATGCTTTCTCTCATTTTTAGTCATTGCTATAAATTTCCCTCTCAGTATAGCTTTGTCAATATACTAAATGTATTGTGTTTTCTCGAGTCATCCTCCTTGATCCGTGGATAATTTAGAGGAGCTTAGTTGGCAGTGTTTGAAATTTTTTTTTCTGTCACAGATTTTTGGCTTAACTCCAATCATGTTCACTCACAAAAAAACACCATACATAAATTTTTAGTTCATTTTTATTTCTTGAGGTTGTTCTATGGCCCAAGACATGGCCTATCATGGTACATGCTTTGTGGTCTCTGGAGAAGAATGTACCTTTGGCTATGGTTGAATAGAGTGTTTTATAAGTGTGGATGAGATCCTGTTGGCAAGTGGTGCTGCTGGGTTCTGTGTCCTTGCTGATTTTCTGTCAGTTACGGAGACACAGGTGTTCAGGGCAGCAACTATAATTTAGATTATTTCTTCCTTTCTCATTTTCAATTCTCTATTTATCCTTTCAAGTCTCTCAGTCTTTGCTTCACATTTTAAAGCTCTCATGCAGGAGTGTCCAAACCAGGAGTCCTCAAACTTTTTAAACAGGGGGCCAGTTCACTGTCCTCAGACCGTTGGAGGGCCGGACTGCAGGTGCCGGAACGAGTTGGCTGCGAAGCAGGACAGGCGGTGACTGGCATAAACACTGGGCAGGCAGGATAAATGTCCTGGGCAGGGGTGCATGTGCCCCACGGGCTGTAGTTTGAGGACTCCTGCTTCAAACTGTAGGTTTATCTGAGCCACAATGGAAGAATAAGAGCTGTTTGGGGCCACACATTAACAAAAGCTGATTATCAAATAACGTCCATGCATAATTTTTATTATAGTCAACACCACAGTTAAGAAAAGAGTCTTCATTAATAATTCCAAAGTTGGGGTGGCTCCTGTGGCTCAAAGGAGTAAGGAGCTGGCCCCATATGCCAGAGGTGGTGGGTTCAAACCTAGCCCTGGCCAAAAACTGCAAAAAAAAATTAAATAAATAAATAAATAAATCCTAAAGATGCAGTGGCTTGTTCAGGGAGTCTTTTAAAATTGTTGAGCAGGTCCCAAGTTTGCAATCACTAATATAGAAAATGTACATATCAAGGTAATAAAACATCTTTGGGTTTTTTAAAATACTTTTTATTATAAAAGTAAAAGAAAAGTGGGCAACAAAAAACTAGTGAGATATTTAACATTGTGTTTGTGAAACTAATGGATCAGTATCTGGCTCCATGGAAGTGGCTGCAATTCTCAGTGAGTTCTCAAGGTGCTTGTCAGATATTTTGTCTCTAATTTCACTCTGGATGTGCTTAATTCTTTTTTTAATTTTCTTTTCATTAATTTTTTTGAGACAGAGTCTCATTCTGTTGTTCAGGCTAGAGTGCCATGGCATCAGCCTAGCTCACAGCAACCTCCAACTCCTGGGCTCAAGCTTTATTCTTGGAAATAATTGCTCAGAAATCTAGGTGCTGCCAAAAAGCAATGGCATGAATAAGGCATGATTATCAAGAGAGGGATATTTATCTCTGGGAAGATAGGGCCTATAAAAGTCCAGTAAAGAGACATGATCAAATTTTTCATTAAGCTGAAAGTTAGCTTGTAGCTTTATGTGTTCCAGCTGAAATTTGCTGTCAACATATTTAGTTGCCTGAAATGGAGTCACAAACACATAGAAATATTGATATTGATTATTTTCCTGACAATCTTAAAATATGCTTTTAAATTCTTGTTAACAAATCGAAAAGCAAGACTGTATATTTCTCATTATTCACAGGACTATGTTTAGCCAATGTGAAAATGCATAAAATTGTCCTAATTGGAGCTTGCCTTAATTTCAGTTTCATTGGTAATGTTGCTATGGTTTGAAACATTGTATTGATAAGTTGGATCTCATCTTGAAGACACATTTAAATGAGGGGTTAAATCCAATAAAAAAGCTAAATCTTTAATCCAGTTTCATTGTCAAGTTTTGGAACACATTTGGTTGCTGAGACCATACTCACAAATCATAAAATATTTTTAACAATTGTTCTCAATTTAGTCATCTTACTTTGATGATGTGATATCAGCATCAATACTTTTGAGGCATTTCTGGAAGTGGCAATGATTCAGTCCTCTGGTCCTTATGAAATTCATAGTCTGGATGACAATTTGCATGACATTATTCACTTTTAAAGCTTTTATACATCAATTTTCTTGATATACTATGCAATGATACTTCACTAAACATGAGTTTTGGGTGGCAATTATATCATCTTTTATTAATTTTACAAGTCCCTCTCTTTCATCACGAGGGTACCATCAGTAATTATACCAGATATGTTCACAGTGGACAAAGAAAATCACTTTAACATATGTTTTATGGTTTTGTTCAAATTCCTTGATTTTGTTAAGTCTTTTAATGGCACTAAAGAAGCCATTTCTTCAACGACATTGCAATAGTCATCAATAAATAAAAAATGGCAGGTTGAGCTGTATTTATAGCATCAATACTTTCATCCATCAAAAAACATAAAATTTAAAATCAGCAGCTTTAATGTCCAAACTTTTTTCAATGATTTTCCAGTTTCTTCAGTTCAGTTTTTCTGATGAGATAAACTGATTTTAGAAGTGTCCCCCTTTTTTCAGTTCAAATTATATCTGCCATCCTTCCTATACATTGCTTACTAAACTCACCGTCAGTAAATGATTTTGCTATTATATACACTACCACATAACTGGCTTTTAAAATAGAGTCTGTCTGAGTTGTAACTTTTAAAAAAAATTTTGTCACAAAAACAGATTTTTTTCGGTTCTGCCATTTTGTCTTTACGACACAATCTTTCACATGCACGGAAGTAGCAGCATAGCAACATAGCATGTTTTTGTTATAATGACTTTTCAAATCAGTCTTTGAAAGCTCACACAAATTCCCTACTTGCTTCAAGGAAAATGTAGTCATCTGTCCACTTTCCATTGAATAATCTTCTTTCATCCATCATTTTTGGGGGAAGTTCTGTTTTCTTTTGAGATACATAGGAAGGATGCTGAAATTAAAATAATGAGTATAGATAAAGGACCATGTTTACTTTTATTATTGAAAAGTAATTGACAGAGAAGTAAAATTAAGGTTTGAGACCTTCCACATCTTGGCTGGCCATGCAGGAGGAGGTACTGGCCAATTGTAAAGTGCAGCAGACGATGTGTAAGGCACCACCACCGGGTGTGGAAGTGCTCTTGACAATCAACATTTACCTGACTTCTGTAACATCAAACACCTAACATCGCAATGGTAAGTTAAAATATTATTGGGGATCACTACCTCGCCAAATTACCATGGGCACATATAACATCAGATAGTGTCAATTCTACTGTTTGCTCTTGGAAGAGAACACACTGGAAACCACACACTGCCATAGAACTGAAGTCCTGCATGTGTACAAATAGCAAAAGCAGACGTATATTTATTTATATGACAATGCCATGTGTGTTGTTGCCTACAAAGTTCACATTTGAGAATCACACAATTGAATTCCACCCCCCCCAAAAAAAATCACAAAAAAACTCATAGTGTTTTAAGTAAGTTACAATTTTGTGCTGAGTCACGTTCACAGCCATCCACAGCCATGGGATGGACATGTGTGCTCCAGTAGGTAGTACATGCCTTATTAGGACTGCTATGTTTTTTCCATGTGACTGTCACTGACACAGGATACAGGTGGCCTTGTTAGCACTGGGGAACTGAGGAAAAACTAACCAGACCCCCAGTGGTTTCTGATACCACCCACTGTGTGGTAGGAAAGTGGTGTCATATAATGGCAAAGAGGGCTGGGGTTTAAGGTTCCTCCTGATTTCCACACATGCTTTCGTATCTCTACATTTCAGAGTTTCTTATATTTGTGTCATAGATAGTGTTTAATATTTTAAGTTGTACTTATTGGAAAGAATACAGAAATACATATATATTCTATCTTCCCATAAGTAATGTTTCTTTTTTTTTAATTAGATCATAACTGTGTACATTACTGCATTTTTAGGGTACATTGTGCTGATTTTATATACCATTTGGATTATTTACATCAAACTGGTTAACATAGTCTTCACCTCACTTATTTGTTGTGTTTAGACATTTACACTCTACTATTAAAATATTTGACATGTGCCCTTGCAATACACACAGTAGGTGAGTTTCTTCAAAATAATAATGTCATATTAGAATTTTTTGTAAAATTTAAAAACTGAAGTTATCTTTTTTTTTTTTTTTCAAATTTCAGAAATGGATGACCGTAAGGAAGAATGGAAAAAAATACAGGTTTGAAGACATTACACTGTGCTGAAATAATTGATCTGCCGCTTCTAATCTGTATGGATTTGGCAATTTAATTAACTTCACCATGTTTTAGTTTGTTCGTAAGTAAAATGAAGACATGAATGCAGAGTCTGACTTTTTGATAACGGCCACCCTAACAGGTGTGAGGTGAACTTTGCGTTGTGGTTTTTATTTGCCCTTCCCTGATCTCTGTGATGTTGAGCACCTTCCATGTAACTTTTGGTCATTTGCAGGTCTTGTTTGGAGAAATGTTTATTAAGTCCTTTTGCCCTTTGTTGATGGGATTTTTTTTATGCTATTGAGTTATATGAGTTTCTTATATCTTTGCGATATTAATTTCCTATTAAATAAATGGCTTGCAAATATTTTCTCCCATTCTGTAGTTTGTATTTTGTCTTTCTTTTAGTAGATTATTTTCTTAGCTGTGTAGAACTTTGTCATGTTGCTCTTAAAACTGAAATTCATCATCTGTGATATATCTGACATATAATAATATCTGCACATTAAATAAATTTTAAAGCTTAGAACTTCTAATTAAAATTAACCGTGATAATAAGTTGTTCCCCTATCAAAAATAGGTTACATTTCTTTTTTTTTTTCACATTTCTATTTCTCAGATTGGCGTGATTGTGTGATTTCTGTTGACTTCTTTCATTATAGTATCTAATTAATCTTATCCTCTTTTTTAAAAATTATCATGATCGTCTTTCAGTTAAATAATTCTTTTACTAATTCAAAAGAGAGTTACCAAATGAAATGATTACTGTGTCTACATTTTAATTTATTAAATAATGTATGCCTACATGGAATTTCTTTGAGACATTGTGAACTGTTGATAACTCATCATTTATTTTGGAATGAGGCATTGACTTTCTAGAGAGAGTGTACAGCAAACAGACAGCATGCGTTGATTACATTCTCAAAATTCTAACTAGCAGCAATGGATTCTAAGATCTCTGATGACGTTTTAAACCCCTAAAGTAAATGCTTATAGAAACTCTATTTAATCACCACTTCCTTGAATTCATTATGAAAAAAATAAAAATGAAACTATGTCAGGAAGACATACAACCTCTAAGGTGATTTAAAAAATATTCAGTATTGGGGCGGCACCTGTGGCTCAAAGGATTAGTAAGGCTACCTCCAGCATATGGGGCCAGCACCTTACTCTTTTGAGCCACAGATGCCACCCCCATATGCCGGAGGTGGCACGTTCAAACCCAGCCCTGGCCAAAAACTGTAAAAAGAAAAAAAAAGTCTTGGGTTCTTATCTTACCCAGTAGTGTGTAAACACAATGGAGAAACTAACATTTATTAAATATCTTCTACTTGACAATTACGGTATTATGTGTTTTCTATATATTATTTCATTTTTTTCTATCTCATTAGAGAAACTATAACCATTTTAATAAGAATATTTGAAGGCTTACAAAGTGCAACTAGAGTTAGTATTAAGAGTTATTTTTAAAAGTGAAGTTGGAAATACATACATTGTTATGATATAAATGTATGTTGGTATTGGAATATGCCCCTGTTCTATTTCCAAAATCCATGGTCAATTTTACAAGTTTCTGTGTATGTCTGTTAAAATATACGTGTCACATAATAACTTCCATTTAAACATATTTAAATGTATAAATCAAGGGCATTAATTACATTTACAATGTTTTGCAACCATTGCTACTATCTATTTCCAAAATATTTTCCTCACTCCAGACAGAAACCCTGCACCTGATAAATATAACTCTCCATCAGCTCAGGCACTTCTGATCTACTTTCTGTTCCTATGGATTTTCTATTCTACATATTTCACACAAGTGGGATCATACAATATCTGTCCTTTGCATTTGGGTAATTTCACTTATCATAATATGTTTTTTTATTTAATCACAGCTGTGTACATTAATGCAATCATGGGGTACAATGTGCTGGTTTAATATACAATTTGAAATGTTTTCATCAAACTGGCTAACACAGCCTTCATGGCATTTTCTTAGTTATTGTGTTAAGACATTTACATTCTATACCTAGTAAATTTTACATGCACTCTCATAAGATGCAGCGTAGGTGTGGTCCCATATATTTTTAAGGTTCCTCCATGTTGTGGCATTCAGCATAATTTAATTTGTTTTTATGGCTGCATAATATTCCATTGTGCAGGGTACACCATTTATGTTTGGGCATTCATTCGTTTACAGACACTTTAATACTTTCTGCCTTTTGACTATTGCAAATGATGCTACAATAAACAGGAATGCAAATACTTGCTTGACTCCCTATATTTAGTTATTTTTAATTGCTATATCAAATGCTAATTCCATGTTAATGTGGCATCTTATAAGGTTTTTAAAGGAACTTGAATTTCAACAAATTTATAAATATAAAGGGCCATTAGAAATTCTCTAGTTTGGCTCGGCGCCTATAGCTCAACCGGCTAAGGCGCCAGCCACATACACCTAAGGTGGTGGGTTCGAATCCCCAGCCCAGACCCGCCAAACAACAATGACGGCTGCAACCAAAATATAGCCGGGTGTTGTGGCGGGCGCCTATGGTCCCAGCTACTTGGGAGGTGGAGGCAAGAGACTCGCTTGAGCCCTGGAGTTGGAGGTTGCTGTGAGCTGTAATGCCATGGCACTCTGCCCAGGGGGACAGCTTGAGACTCTGTCTCAAAAAAAAAAAAAAAAAGAAAGAAATTCTCTAGTTTGATCTATCCTCAAGAATCCATTAAAAATCACCCTGAATTAATTTTTGTTTAGACCTTGGTCATCATTGCATAATCTATGAGTCTAGTGCTCTCTGATTAACCTCACGATATTAAACTGTGTTTGTAACCTTGTGAATATCCCTTGATGAAGCATCTAAGAGTAAATAGAGCAGAATCCTCCCAGCATCAGTGTAAACACCATTACCTGAAGGTGCTCACCGTATTTTGCAACAGATTTAAGTGTAAGAACTCAGGAACTGATAATTAGGCAATAATCACACAAGACAGCCAGATAATCATATGAACTAGTTGGAGCCAGCCCCAAATCTCCCTGGATTCTTTTCTTTAAAGTACTTACTGTTTGATCAATATGATTAAAGAAAAGGTTCCATTCAGCAGGCCCAAATGCAATTAGTACAAATGTCCTCAGTTAATTCAAGAAAGCCAAGTATACCAAGGGTCAGATACTACTCTTTATACACAACACCAAAAAGGCAATAATCACATTTACCTTTCTGTGATAGGCTGATAGTATTGGACAATTTGCTCTTTATAATAGGTTTCCTCATTTGTAAGTGCTGCAGACCTGATGAGATGCTGACAAGCATTATAGATGCCAGTGTAAGCCATGGGACAAGCAAAATGAGCAGAGAGGAAAGGAGCCATTTCTTACCTGGCTGCAATCAGTTTACTTTATGTCTGTGAATTTTGTTTGTGTACATCTGAACAGGACCACAGGGCTCATCCATCAAGGATGAATGCAGAACTCACTGCCCTAAAAGTCCCTTTTTTGGACTTATGCTTTAATGTGATTAGAAAGATCATTTCCTCATGACTTTCTAGTGTAAATTGTGCATGAGAATAATAGGAACTTTATTCACAGTGACTGGAATTGGTACCCATATGCAATGTCAGACAGATATATTAGCAAAGTATCTCAAGAATGGAAGAAAAAGTATCCAATGTACTCAGCCCTACTATAAGATCCTCATTTTGTTTTATTTATTTATTTTTTATTAAATCATAACTGTGTACATTGATACAGTCATGGGGTACAGTGTACTGTTTTTATATACAATTTGAAATACTTTCATCCTACTGGTTAACATAGCCTTCATGGCATCCACTTAGTTATTGTGTTAAAACATTTATATTCTACATTTAGAAAGATTCACATGTACCCTTATAGGATGAACCATAGGCGTGA
>CAUYTI010132934.1:0-19031 GCA_963575145.1 Galago senegalensis | reverse complement strand
ATCCAACTGGTTAATATAGCCTTCATGTCTTTTTCTTAGTTATTGTGTTAAGACATTTATATTCTACATTTAGAGAGATTCACATGTACCCTTATAGGATGAACTATAGGCATGATACCACCAATCACCTTCCCTCCACCCACCTTCCCCCCTCCCCTCCCCTCCCTCTTCCTGTATTCCTGGGCTAAAATTGGGTTATAGCTTTCCTATGAAAATAAAATAGTTTCATAGTAGGACTGAGTACATTGGATACTTTCTCTTCCATTTTTGAGATACTTTGCTAAGAAGAATATTTTCCAGCTCCATCCATGTAAACATGAAGAAGGTAAAGTCTTCATCTTTCTTATGGCTGCATAGTATTCCATGGAGTACACATACCACAATTTATTGATCCATTCCTGGATTGATGGGCTCTTGGGCTTCTTCCACAACCTAGCAATTATGAATTGGGGTGCAATGAACATTCTGATACAAATATCTTTATTGTAGTGTGATTTTTGGTCTTCTGGATATATACCTAGGAGAGGAATTATAGGATCAAATAGCAGGTCTATTTTTAGTTCTCTAAGTGTTCTCCAGATGTCTTTCCAAAAGGAATGTATTAGTTTGCAATCCCATCAGCAGTGTAGAAGTGTTCCCTTTTCTTTACAACCATGCCAGGATCTGTGATTTGGGAATTTTGTGATATGGGCTAATCTTGCTGGTATTAGAAGATATCTCAAAGTAGTTTTGATTTGCATTCCTCTGATGATTAAGCATGGTGAGCATTTTTTCATATATCTGTAGGCCATGCGCCTGTCCTTTTCAGAGAAGTTTTTCTTTATTTCCCTTGCCCACCTGAAATGGGATCACTTGCTCTCTTCTTGCTAATACGTTTGAGTTCTCTGTGGATTCCAGTTATTAAACCTTTGTCAGAAACATAACCAGGGAATATCTTCTCCCATTCTGAGGGCTGTTGACTTGCTTTACTTACTGTGTTCTTGGCTGTGCAGAATATTTTTAATTTGATGAGGTCCCAGTAGTGTATTTTTGATGTTACCTCAATTGCCTGGGGGGGGGGTCTTCCTCATAAAATATTCACCTAGGCCAATATCTTCAAGTGTTTTCCCTACACTTTCTTCTAGTATTTTTATGGTTTCATGTCTTAAGTTTAAATCTTTAATCCAGTGAGAATCTATCTTAGTTAATGGTGAAAGGTGTGGATCCACTTTTAGTCTTCTACAGATTGCCAGCCAGTTCGCCAAGCACCATTTGTTAAATAAGGAATATTTTCCCCACTGAATGTTTTTAATTGGCTTGTCAAAGATTAAAAAATGGTAAGTAGCTTGGTTCTCTATTCTGTTCCATATTTCTACCTCTCTATTTTTGTGCCAGGACCATGCTGTTTTGATCACTATGGATTTATAGCAGTCTGATGTTTGCTAATGTGATTCCTCCTGCTTTGTTTTTATTTCTGAGTAATGTCTTGGCTATTCAAGGTTTTTTCTGATTCCATATAAAATGAAGTATTATGTTTCGAGACCTTTAAAGTATGAGAGTGGAGCTTTAATAGGGATTGCATTAAAATAATATATATAGCTTTGGGTAGTATGGACATTTTAACAATGTTAATTCTTCCCAGCCACGAGCATGGTATGTTTTTCCATTTGTTAACATTTTCAGCTATTTCTTTTCTTAGAGTTTCATAGTTCTCTTTATAGAGGTCTTTCATGTCCTTTGTTAGGTAAACTCCCAAATATTTCATCTTCTTTGGTACTACTGCAAATGCAATAGAGTTCTTGACTATTTTTTCAGCTTGACTATTGTTGGTATATATAAAGGCTATCGATGTATGAGTGTTGATTTTATAACCTGAGACACTGCTGTATTCCTTTATCACTTCTAAGAGTTTTTTAGTAGAATCCCTGGTATTTTCCAGGTATACAATCATATCATCTGGGAAGAGTGAAAGTTTAATCTCTTCTGATCCTATATGGACATCCTTGATTGCCTTTCTTCCCTAATTGCAGTGACTAAAACTTCCATTACAATGTTAAAGAGCAATGAAGACAATGGGCAACCTTGCCTGGTTCCTGATCTGAGTGGAAATGATTTCAGTTTAAACTCCATTCACTACAATGTTGGCTGTGGGTTTGGTGTAGATGGCCTCTATCAATTTGAGAAATGTCTCTTCTATGCCAATTTTCTTAAGTGTTCTGATCATGAAAGGATGAGGGATATTATCAAATGCTTTTTCTGCATCAATTGATAGAATCATATGGTCTTTGTTTTTTAATTTGTTTATTAGATGAATTAATTTTATAGATTTACATATGTTGAACTATCCTTGAGATCTTGGGATAAAACCCACTTGGTTGTGGTGTATAATTTGTTTGATGTGTTGCTGGATTCTGTTAGTTAGGATCTTGTTGAATATTTTTACATCAATATTCATTAGTGATATTGGTCTATAATTTTCTTTATTTGTTGGGTCTTTTTCTGGTTTGAGGATCAAGGTGATGTTTGCTTCATAGAATGTGTTGGGTGGTATTCCATCTTTTTCTATATTTTGGAAAAGGTTAAGTAGTATAGGTACTAGTTCCTCTTTAAAGGTGTGGTAGAATTCTGATGTGAAGCCATCTGGTCACGGGCTCTTCTTTTTATGGAAATTTTGTATAGTTGGTACTATTTCAGAACTTGATATATGTCTGTTCAACATTTCCACTTCATTCTGGCTAAGTCTTGGAAGGTGGTATGCTTCTAATTATTGGTCAATTTTCTTCAGATTTTCATATTTATGAGAATAAAGTTTCTTGTAATATTCATTAAGAATTTTTTGAATTTCTGAGAGGTCTGCTGTTATTTCGTCTTTACCATTTCTGATTGATAAAATTAGGGATTTTTCACTTTTTTTCTTGGTTAGATTGGCCAAAGGTTTATCTGTCTTATTGACCTCATAAAACCAACTTTTTGATTTATTGATCTGTTGTATAATCCTTTTGTTTTCAATTTCATTTAGTTCTGCTCTAATTTTGGTTATTTCTTCTCTTCTGTGAGGTTTTGGATAAGAGTTTTCTTCCTTTTCCATTTGCTTGAGATGTCCCATTAAGTTGTTAACTTCCTTTCTTTCTGTTTTCTTGAGGAAGGCTTGCAGTGCTATAAATTTCCCTCTTAGTATTGTCTTTGCAATATCACAGAGGTTCTGATAACTCGTATCTTCATTATTGTTTTGTTCCAAATATTTGGTAATTTCCTTCTTCATCTCATCTCTGACCCACCTATCATTCAGCATAAGGTTATTTAGCTTCTATGTTTTTGTATGAGACTGCAAATTCCTGTTGTTACTGAGTTCAACTTTTATTCCATGATGGTCTGAGACGATGCAAAGAATAATTTCTATTCTTTTAAATTTGCTGAAGTTAGACTTGTAACCTAAAATGTTGTCTATTTTGGAGTACGTTCCATTTGCAGGTGAGAAAAATGTGTATAAAGTTTTGTTAGTATGAAATGTTCTGTAGATGTCCATTAAATCCAAATGTGAATGGTTAAGTTTAAATCTAAAATTTCTTTGCAAAGCTTCTTGTTGGAGGATCTATCCAACACTGCCCACAGAGTATTAAAATCTCTGACTATGATAGAGCTGGGAGAAATCAAATTGTTCATGTCTATTAGAGTATCTTTTATAAATTGATGTGCATTCTGGTTGGGTGCATAAATATTGATAATTGAAATCTCATCGTATTGAGTGTTACCCTTAACAAATATAAAGTGACCATCCTTATCCTTGCTTACTTTTGTTGGTTTAAAGCCTATTGTGTCTGCAAATAAAATTACAACACCTGCTTATTTCTAATTTCCATTTGCCTGGAATATAGATGACCATCCCTTCACACTGAGTGTATATTTATCTTTTAAGGTAAGATGAGATTCTTGGATACAGCAGATATCTGGCCTGAGTTTTTGTATCCAGTCAGCTTGCCTGTGCCTCTTTAGAGGCAATTTAAGCCATTCACATTGATTGAGAATATTGATAAGCCTGTTATAATTTTGGGTATTTAGTTTTTCGAAAGTCCAGTGGACATCTTGAATCCTTTCACCATTGTGGAAGTTGGAATTTGATCAAAATTTTCTGTGTGAGTTTCCTAATGTGGTGTAGGATTACGCTGGTCATTATGGAGTATAGGTCTGAGAATATCCTGAAGGGCTGGTTTAGTTATTGCAAATTAATTCAATGTGCAAATGTCATTAAAGTATTTAATTTCTCCATCATAAATGAAATTCAGTTTAGCTAGATACAGGATCCTTAGTTGAAAGTTATTTTGTTTTAGGATATTAAAAGTCAATGACCAACCTCTTCTTGTCTGAAATGTTTCGGCAGAGAGATCTGTGGTCATTCTAATATTCTTCCCCTTGTAGGTTATGTTTTTCTTTCATGTAGCTGCTTTCAGAGTTTTCTCCTTCATATTAACTTTAATGAAGTTAATTATGATGTGCCTGGGGGATGTCTTGTTCATGTTGAGTCGTGCTCTGTTTCTGAAACTGTCTGCTATAAAAATTTCAGAATCTCTTGGTATGTCTGGAAAGTTCACGTTCATAATTTCATGAAGAAGAGTGTCTGTGTTTTGTGAAGCAACTTTATCGCCTTCAGGGATTCCTATAAGGCAAATATTAGTTTTCTTCGAATTATCCCAGAGCTCTCTGAGAGAATGATGCATATTTGCTCGGCATTTCTCTTCATCCTTGAGCATTTGGGCACATTCAAAAGCTTTGTCTTCAGTGTCAGAGATCTTTTCTTCTGCCTGCTCCATTCTTTTACTGAGGGATTCTATCATATTTTTCAGGCATTTGAGGGCTGCAACCTCTTGCCTCAGTGTGTCAAAATCTTTGGTCATTTTATCTTTGAAATCACTGAATTCTTGAGATAACTTTTGAATAATTTGAAATTCTAATTCCCTTCTTTCCATTCTGTTAATCTTATTTGCTATCCAGATTCTTAACTCGATTTCTGTCATCTCAACCATCTTTTTTATGGATGGGATCTTCAATTGCATCTGCCCCATCCTTCCTTGGGGGAGCTGATCTCCTCTGGTCATTCAGGTTACCAGACTTTTTCTGCTGATTCTGCCCCATGCTGAATTTGCACTGTTTGGAGACCATCCCAAAACCATTCAGCCAGTGGCTGCCACTGGAGATGATGCCAGCTTCCTCTGGTTTCCCAGAGAGATAGGGCATGTCTGTCCAGAAAAGCCACTGAGGTATGAGCCTTATTGTTCTAGCTGTTGTGGCTGCTGCCCTTCACCTCTCAGTACCACCACTCCAGTGTGGTTCCCTCTCAACTGACAGTCCTCTCACAGTTCTTGGGCAGCTGGGCCTGGGGGGCCAGGACTACACCGGTTGAACAGTCTTCAGGGTGCCCCACTTGGGTGCCCTGGGTGGTAGTGGAGCACCTGCAGTTTTGTGGGGAATGCGCAGCTCAAGCAGTTCTCCAGCTGCAGGGCTGGGATAAGGCACTTGGTTCTGCAGGGGTTCGGGGGCACTGCTCTTGGGCCTCCTCTTGCTATGTCTGTAGGCAAGGGGGTAAGGGTGGACTAGGAATTCAAAGTGGCAGTGAAATGTTAGTTTGTTTTTTCTGCCTGGTGAGAGAGTGTTCAGAGTCTCAACAGGGTCCTTCTAGGGGAGAGTCCCCACTTTCTGTAGCTCTCACAAGTGGGGTGAGACAATAGGTCCTCAGTTCACCGCTTGCCTGTAGGAAATTCACAGGAGCAGATGAAGAGAAAACAAAGAGAAAAACACAACTTTCTTGGGAGAGGAGATAGACACCCCTCCTTTGGGATGTATTATGTACCTGTAGATTGCTTTCTAGGAGTCCCAACTTGCCTCTCTAGAGGTGTTCTGCAGATATCACTCTTCTCTCTCAGCGGGGCTCTAGTGTTCAACTTTGTTGGTTTTTTCCTTGGACTTTATCCTCTCTGGATGGGAGCTTCTATCAGAGGCTGGTACCTGTCGACCATCTTGCCCCTCCCAATGGAAAACAGAAAACTAGAATTTTAAATAATTCAATCATGTGCCTGTTATGAACAGCATCTTAATGGAAGAGAAATATGAATTACCTTTAGGCTCTGTAATTATTTAGTATTTTATATCTATCAGCATTTATTTAGGAAGTGCCCAGCAGTATGCTGCAAAGGCAACACTGCAATAAAGTGTATTGTATGAACTCATCATGTTTCACAGTTTTTACATTTGATGCTATATAATTTTGCCAAAATTATATTTGTTTTTTTCTGGTGAGAATCCAATATTTTTGCTAAAACTTATTTATTAATAATATTTTCATTGATTCCTAAAATTCACTTCAGATTTATATTTCTTTATAAGCAAATGCATAACTAGTGAATTTTGTCTTTATATAATATGATTTAAAAATTTTAGCCATTAGCATTGCAGAAGTAACTCAAAGTTAATTTTCACCATCTCAACCAATGGCTGTTCAGTTTCTATTAATATTTTGATTCTGTTCCTTTATATGAAGATCTGGGAACTGCCTTGTAGATGAAGACAGAGATGAGAAAAAATAAATCTGATTAATTTTGGGGGGATGGCAGAAATACCTGTTATAAAATACACACTGAAATTATAAAAACTATTCTCTTTATTATAATGTGATGAATGATCAGTTTTTCTTAAGGAAAAATTTCAGTTCTTCTTCCTTTTTTTTTTTTTTCAGTTCTTCTTTTTTTTTTTTTTTTTTTTTGCAGTTTTATGGCGGGGTCAGGCTTGACCCTGCCACTGCCAGTATATGGAGCCAGTACTCTACTCCTTGAGCCAAAGGTGTTGCCCTTCAGTTCTCATTTTTAAGTTAAAAAAAGATTTTAGACTATGTTTTATTTTTTTAAAAGTATAAGTAAAAATAAATATAATCTGTGTGTATGACTTTGTCCAGCAAGTGTGATATTATGATGAGGATAGCAGAAATTCAGCTCCAAGGGAGATTATTGTTTTGCATACTACTGTATATTTCCTATGTAGTCATACATATTTTTTTCACCATCATGTAAAATGAAACTTAAAAATTAACTTTTAGAAGAAAGATGTAATACAACCATAAATCTTGATGATACACTAAAACACTGGATTGGTATCTTAATACAAAATTAATTTTTTTATCACATGAAGATAAATTAGGATTCATTTTCTCAGTGCATCAAATCCACAAAATTTGATGTATATGTAAGTTAGTATTCAAAAGTGATGAGAAAATAATAATTACAAAAGGTTTGATTCCACAAAGATATATATCTTGACCTAAAATTGCAATAATTTATATGTTATTAATAGTTTAATATTAGGGTAAACAATCACTTACTATTTTGTATATAACTGTTTAGCGAAAATGTAATTCTATTTAGATCACAGAAAATGCAATAATCCTTAAACATGAAAACATACGTGGAACAGATTGCAACTCTAATTAGAAAATCACCAATTATTTGACCCAAATCATAAAAATACTTACAATGCCCTTGATACATTTGTCTTTGGTTCATCCATGCTGGGAGTTCTGGTTTCATTACAGTTTAAATTATAATTGAAATTTATCTGTTTCTGGGTATAAATTGGGAAGTAGAGAGTGAATAAGATAAAACCAGTAAACAAATTTACTTTATTTCACTTGAAAACTTTGATAGAAACAAAATTCAAGGTTGTTTATGGTTTTATTTGACTTTTTCCTAGAAACATCCTGATTTTTCTTTATATTATGCTGTAATATGAAAATTAAATCCTGCAATACAGGCTCTTCTAGTCAGCATATGATTTATGGAGAGCCAGACAGTAGTCCTAGGAAACCAGCACCTAAATTAAGCTTTAGATAGTAAGAAAAGGAAACAATTTTCAACCTTAAAAGCAACTTAGTATTCTCTGGATATAAAATCATCTTCCAGTTGGTTCAACTTGAACAATTTAAAAGAATGAATAGATGCAATTTAACTATTTTATTTTAGTGTAAGTGTTTGTTTAGCTCTCATTCATAAAATCCTGCTTGATTCTCACATTTTAAATATAATTTTCTGTTTCCTTGTGGAAAATTTATTATTTTTTTCTTTCACATTTAGTTCTATGACCCTATCCCTAGCATTATAAGTATATGGAATGTGATAGAAGTAAAAGTTTTTGTTGTTTTTGTTTTGTTTGTTTTTGCTTTCTTCATAAAGTTATCTAATTGAATGATGATATTTTTATTCTTTATTTTTGACATGGGTAGTTCAATGAGGATAAATTGATCTTGTTTTCCTAGAATAATCCCTATTTGGTCATAAAGTAATATCATCCTTATATATTACTTGATACAATTTCTTGATGTTTTATTTAGAATATTATATCTAGGTTTACCAGAAATATAATAGTAAATACTACAAATTTCCCTTTATGACCCCCTTTAGCTGAATCACAAATATTTTGAATTGTTCATGTTCATCATTATTAAATTTTAGGTGTGTGATTTCTCTTCTGACTGTGTTTGCACATAGGTTAAATTCTAAATTTGTTATTTATTTTCTTAGTACTTGGTAATTTTAAGATGTCTTTCTGATATTGATTTTTAGTTTATTGTCAACATAATTAGAGCTGACACTTGGTGTGATTTCAATTTTTAAAAACATGTTAAATTATTTCAATGTCCCAAATGTGCTTTGGCTTAATGAATGTTCCTTCTGCACTAAAGTGAGTAGTTTCCTGCTACTGTTCAATAGATGTCAATTAAGTCAACCTGATTTATAATATTACTTAGATCTTCTATAGTCTCAGTGATTTTCTGACTGATTTTTCTATCAATTTCTGGGAATAGAATCCTAAAGTCTGCAAGTACAATTGCATACTCTTTTTTTCTTTTCAATTTTGTATGTTTTCTGCCTCATGAATATTGAAGCTCTGTTGTTAGGCTTACACAATTGTAGGATTATTAGATATTAATAATGAATTAATTTCTTGCATAAAGTCCCTCTTTACCTATGCTATTCTGAAGCCTATATCTTCTGATCTTAATGTAGCAGTTTGTCCAACTTTTAATTTATAATTAGATGGTCTATCTTCCTTAAAAAAAATCTGTAGTTAAACCTCCAATAAAAATGATATTGTGGAGACAGCATATGGATGAAGCTTGCTTTCTAAATCAAATCTCACAAACTCAATCTTTGTTTCCAAGTCTATACTGTTTATTTAGTGTTATTTATGAACATAATTGACTTAAATCTAGTTAAGATTTTGTTAGTTTTCTATTTGTCTTGTCTCTTCTTTATTCCTTTTTTTCCTTTTCCCATTAATTTTATAGATTGTGTCATTTTTATGATCTCATTTTATTTCCTTTTTTCCCCCACAGGATAACAGAGAGATTTTATTTAGGAAGAACAAAGAGAAGCTCTTTGGAACTTTTCTCTTCCAAAGAGCATTGGAAGTGCAGGAGAAAAAGTGAGAAAGAGGAGGCAAAAGTCTACAGGGATATTAAAAACTCCATTTGAAATAGGCTGCAAGTGTTTCATTGGCCTCTCTGTGCCTCCAGGCAGCATTGCCCTTTTCTCTTGGTCACTATCTCTTTCTACTGGTCATTGGTTACCTCTGTTTCTTCATACACACATTCTATGGGCCCTCCGGACTTCCTGGTTGGGCAAGCCAGGTTTTCCTCCCGTGCCCCCTTGAAGTCTTTTTCTTAATTTCCCTTGTCATTCCTCCCTGAGAAGATGAGGTCCTGAAATCTTGAAGGGAAAATGGATGAATTTTGTCATTAACTACTTTCTGTTGTATAGAGGGGGCAATGGGACTGCCTATCAAGGACCTTCCTCATGTTCCCTACTCTAAAGGAGTTTTGGGGATTGGAAATTTATGACCACTTCCTTAAAAAGTTCCTATAGTATTTACTAGAATTTCTGCATTACCATTATCTTATGTGGAAGTGCTAGAGGCAGGAGGACATAAACTTGATAATGAGATTGAACAGGCCAGTTACAAACATTAAGAACAAGATGATAATACTTGTAGGCCCAATGAAAGGCTATAGAGAGAAAGGTTTCTTTAATTTTGTGATTTCATTTTATGTCTACTATTTACTACCTATGCAATTGTAAACTATGGTTTGCAATTCATAGTTTGGTTTACCACAGTTTTCTTCAAATAGTATTCCACCACTGCCCATGTATTGTAAGAACGCAAAACAGTGTTCACATAACTCCTTCACTTGTCATGCTATTGTCATGCATTTAATTTTTCAAATATTATAAATCATGAGTCCCTTATTTTGCTTTAGATTCTCAATTTTCTTTTAAAACCAATAAAAATAATAATAAAATTATATTTATGTTTTTATTATTTTCTAGTCTCTTCACTTCTTTCTCTAGATGTAAGTTTTTCTTGTGTGTCACAAGGTTTCTACATGAACTGCTTTTAATACTTCTCATGGAACCAATTTAGTAGCATTTAATTCTTTGGCTAGTTTTTTTGAAATTAAAAGTATAAATGATATTTTGTCTTATGTTTTAAAATATAATTTTTCTGTATATTGAATGTTTAAATTTCTATATTTTTAAATTTGCCTTTTTGATTGCATGGTTTCTGATGAGAAGATTAGTATAAGCCTTCTTTTTCTTTTTTTTTCCTCAGGTGCATAAAGTATATCCTTTTTCTCAAAGAGAAACTGTCATATTTGTGCATTGCTTTGTATGTGTGTGTGTGTGTTTGTGTTTTTGATCTGTTTGAGGGTTTTTTTTTTTTACAGTTTTTGGCTGGGGCTGGGTTTGAACCCGCCACCTCCAGCATATGGGGCTGGCACCCTACTCCTTTGAGCCACAGCACCGCCCCACTTCGAGGTTTTTGTTTTTGTTAGTTTGCTTGGCTTTATAACCTCTTCCCATTAGTGGAGTTGTGCCACTTAACCATTAGATTATTGTGGAAGATTTGTCTGTGTTTTTGCAGCTCTATTTTCTTTCAAGCCCTTTGAAATTCTGATTAGAGCATGCTACTTCTTCCTCTGAAAATCTGTCTCTGATTATTTATTACTTATATTTTAGATTTCTTTTTCATACACATTGAATATCTAGAAAATATCTTTGAAGGGAGATATAATGTGCACTTATTCTCAGTGACTGCCAGTAGCTTGATTTTCATGTATATGTATCACAAAAAGGAAGCCAAAAGATAAACCAGCCTGTAAGAGTATTTGTGGAGCCATGGGCCAACATAGAAAATAGGAAGAAATCTTTGAAATGCATTAGACTCCAAATATCCATAAAATCAGAAGGATATAATTAGACTACACGAAGACGTTCTCTTTAAGAAATGAAATAATAAGACTTGTTTTATAAAGGATTCATTTCTGTCTCATAATTATTAAGCCCCATTTTAAAATTTTCTTACATTCTCTTTGATTTGTACAACAGCAGAAGAATAGATGTTTGTTCTTCTACATTCACACGTGTGTTGGAAGAATTTGCTACTGACTTGTTTGTAAGCATATAAATAACCTTGGAACATTGACCTCTGAAAATGTAGCATAGTGTTTGAATGCCGTTCTAGCAATTTTAATATGATAAATAATTCTTTAGATTAAAATAGACTGAAGAAATATAATTACTTTTAGCTAGCAAAAATTTTCAATAAATCCACCTATTTCTGTGAGTCTTCCCTGTTCCCTCACCCACCACTGCCAATTGTTACTATAAACTTACAATGTTCGGGCATGGTGGCTGCAGGTGAAGGTAAAAATGATAAATAATGACACCCACAGCATCTCCTTTTCAACTCCTGAATATTGCTTTGTCTTTTTCCTTCTCAGAAATCTCTTTGAAATGTATGAATGTATCTTCCAGCTAGTTGTATAATATCATATTCATGTAAATTAAATTCAAAATAAGATCGCCTAAAGGAACACTTGCATTTCTTTGGACCATGTAACCAGATGACATTTTTTGCCAAGGGATTTTTTTTTCAAAATGACAAGTGATTATAAAAGTAATGGGTAACAGGAAAATAAATAACATTTTAGGCAGTAACTGAATGTTTGAAAATCAAGAGATAAAAATATAACTATTCAAAATGCCAGTTGGGCAAAGGAAAGGAGTGACCCAAATAAGATATGCTTTCTAAAGTTTGAATGCTGCCAGAAACTTGATTTAAGTTCAGGTTTAACAAATAAATTTTTAATATCCTAAAGGTCTTTCCTTATGCCATTTTTATTGTTCACTATTTTAAGTAAGCATGTAAACTGACATCTGAAGTCATGATACTGTATCCAAACAGTGCTTTTTTTCTATTTTTTATTCTATTACTTCTAACCATTATGAATATGATCCAGATTAAGTAGAATGATATTGAATTATTTCTTTTTCTACTGTCTATAAGATTTGGCATGATCTGTTTTTTTGAAATTATCTTTTACTTTTACTTATAAATATTAGTTGTCTATTTTTTGAGACTTTGAAAAAAAAATAAGTTAATTGATGACTCCATACTGAACCTCAGAGTCAAAGCATTCTATAATAGACATACTCTTTTTGACAATGTTCCCTTTCTTGGCATTTTAAAACTTTGCATGATGGAATGAGGTTTTCCAACCTGGGCACTGATGACGTTTTGTGATATGGGGACTGTCCAGGTCATGGCAAGACATTTTGGCCTTGACTTCTAGTGATGTCAGTGTCACCTTCTCTCCCCTACTCCCTGCCTTCCAGATGTGACCACCTTAAATGTCTCTGACACTGCCAAATGTTCCCTGGCAGATAAAAGCATCCCTCACTGAGAAGCACTGGACTACAGAACAGCCTCCAAAACAGGCCAGCACAAAGTTTAAATGTATGATATGCATATGTGAAAAAAGGGTTGATGTGACATGAGGAGGATAGTGGGACTGAAATGCATATAGGTAAGTGTCATTAAAACTGCTCAAGGGATGGGTGGCGCCTGTGGCTCAAAGGAGTAGGGCTCCGGCCCCATATGCCAGAGGTGGTGGGTTCAAACCCAGCCCTGGCCAAACAAAAAAGCTTCTTGAGGGATGTGAACCAAATGGAAAAGATGCTTCTGCTACCAGTTTAGAAGGTGACTTGATTCAGAGTGGTCTTCAGGTTGTGTGGAGTCTTCCATCCCTACGTGGTACTTTTGCAATCAATTTTGTTGAAGTGTAAAGAATATCCAGTAAGCCTTAACCGTGTCAATGGCACACTCTCCATCTGTTTAGACAAATGTCTACACCCCGTCACACACATTGACTTCACAGAGAGCAGGACGGGTTCATGGTTAGAGTTAAATAGGAGGCCTCCTGCTATATTCTCCATCAAAAACTTCCCCATGAAATTCACAATCTTCTCATTTGGCCTCATGGAGCCTTTTGCTGGAATCTTCCTGAAGACCATCCACTCCATGGGCATGAGCTCTCCGGGGATACAGAGCTGCCTTCAAAGGTGTGACAGCAGGGCAGCACACAGGATCCCACTACCTTACTAAAAGTTGCTGTCCTGCCATCCTTAGCAGTGTCACCTCAGAGTATGTGCTTTGTAAGGCAAGTCTGGTGGGACCGTGTAG
Organism: Galago senegalensis; assembly: GCA_963575145.1. Lineage (NCBI taxonomy): Eukaryota > Metazoa > Chordata > Mammalia > Primates > Galagidae > Galago > Galago senegalensis. Next base: position 5,489 of record CAUYTI010132934.1, on the reverse strand, counting down.
TAGGTGCCAAGGGCTTAGGGTCTCTGCCTGTGTGTGTCTGACCCTCCAGCCCCTGCAAGGCAGGTTCTTGGCCAACTGCCTCTGCTCACTGGCACCCTGGACCATGCCAGACCCTCCGCTAGGCCCCAACTCAAGACCACTGCCACCCTCAACCCAGGTTTCCTAGGCAGGGGAGACTGCAAGCCCCTGTTGCCCTCCTCTCTTGGTGGGGGTCAGGCCCGGACATGGGTATGGACACAGTCACAAATCAGGAAAGGCTGCACCACAGGGTGCAGGGCTGGTGACTCTTGCTCCCCCTGCTCTAAGGCCTGTGTGTCCCGGAGTGGAAGGTCCATTCCTTTGGCAGATATCTGTGCATACTAGGTTGGCATTAGGGCCCATGAGAAAGGGTGACTGACTTCTCTGCCCTTATCTAGGACCCCCACGTTCATTGTCCAATGAGTCCAGTATGTTAAGGACCCAGTCTTATGGGGACTTTCCTGTTTCAACAGGTCCCTTTGGAGAATCAACTGCATTAGGTTCCTACACGGGTGTCCCTGTTCATGACGGCCAGAGGGAGGATGGCTCAATACCGTCACATTTCCTGATATAAAAAAGGCCGTGAGGATCCAGACAGAACCACCTTCCAAGGCCATCTACTTAGCAGGGAGCCATAAAGCAATTAGGCAGCAGCCTGCCCTCTCTCAGCCCTGCACTCACTGCTTCAGCTTCTTCCCCCCCCCCCTCTACTGCTGAAATTGTGGCCCTTCCTTCAGGTGCTCTGATGTCACATCTCTCCAAGCCAGCATAGACCCTAAAGAATCCGCTAAGGACCAGGGCTGTGTGCACGCACACCATACACTGAAATCCTCTAACGGAAGCCCTTTCATCTAAATTATAAAAGCCAGAGCTGCTCCCTGGATGTCAGAGGCAGATAAAATGATACATGTGCTCTACAACCATAAAATATCATGTTCCAATCAAATGATAAATCACGCTTATATGATTTTTATATTTCCATTTAGAATAAAAAGAATTATATTTTTCCCTCCGACCTTTTTCTTAAAGCCCTGTGAGTCTTCCCAAAACTTGCAGTGATCTTCTCAGACTGCAGTGCAAGTCGCAAGGCATTTCAGAACTCCATCCCAACCAAAAAGTCAAGAACTGGAAGAATTATTTCTTGAAGGTAAATATTTCCCATTTGGCTTTATAAGGAAATCAATGTAGTATCGAAAGAAACTAAACAGTTTGCCTTCTTTTAACCTCCGTTACCACATATTAAATATTAGTCATCAAAATGCTAATCATTCGTAAGTGAAAAGATAAACATGAAATTTCTAGTCAACTAAATTTTACTAATTAAGTTGATTTTCTTTTTTTTTTAAGACACAGGGTCTTGTTCTAGCTCTCAGACTGCACTGCAAGTCACAAGATCATAGAGCAGCCTCAAACTCCTAGGCTCAAGCGATCCTCCCTCCTCAGTCTCCCCAATCACTGGGATTACAGGCCCCTGCCACAACGCCCGGGTAGTTTTTCTATTTTTAGTAGAGACGGGATCTCGCTCTTGTTCAGGCTGGTCTCGAACTCCTGAGCTCAAGCAATCCACCCACTTTGACCTCCCAGAATGCTAGAATCACAGGTGTGAGCCATGGCACTTGGCCTTATTAAGTCGAATTTTAACGTGAGGAGATTGAGAAGGTTGTGCTTTAAAGGACAAAAAGAAGAAAGAAACAAGAGGATTGGCCATCACAGCTGTGTCTGGTTCCAATGTTGGTCACACCATGGACAAGTCCCCTTAGAAATCAACAATGACAGTCCCTCCCCAGTAAGAAAGGAAACTTCATAAAGAGAAGGGACAGGGAAGAACAGAATTAGCCCGAGCACATCAGAGAATTTACAAGGAGACCTTTGCAAGCGAAGACACACTTCCTGTTATTCAGTGTCAACTTGATAACCACAAAAACTGGAATGGCCACAATTTAATGAAAGCTCCCCGGTGATACACGACAAACAAACCTAAGTGAATTGTGCCTGATACAGCAGCACGTGCTCCTGCAATCCTCAGTTAAAAAAGGATGGGGGCTATGTCCTTATCTGCAACTTACTGACCCTATGCCCCTGTCCCGGCTGCACTGTGGGCCCCCCCTGAGAGCCGGGGGCTGCCTTGGGGAATAGAGGAGCAGCTGGTCCCAATACCCTCTGGGTCACGTTCTCTTAAAGCAGATGCCTGTGCTGGCTGAGGGAGATAGGGCATCTTTCTACATGGAAGCCTCACTGCCGTGTGCTGAAATCCTTTCCATTTACTCAAGAGGAGTCCGTACCACATTATGAAAAACATTTTTTTCCCCAACCAAAATAAAGAAAAATAAATATGGAAGAAAAACTCTCTCCCCAGCCCCATTGGACTTTCCCCTGGGAACTAAAATGCCACCACCTGGATACGCAGTACAAACACTTACAATTGACAAGGGGTCAGACTAGAGTTGCTGCTGAACCCTGGACCTTCGGCTTCCCAAACATTTGTGAGTGGGCGATTACCAAGGGCATTGTTACTGACAACCATACTCTAGTGTGTTCCTTCTCGCAGAACCACAGGGATTCAGTAGTTGAGCAGACATCATAGTGCCCGTTGGGTACTACAGGGGACCTATTCTGCCACTGTCCCTTTAATTTAAATGTATACATAATGGTACATAGTAGATAGTATGAAAAATTACCTAAGTCTTTTGATTTAGATATGAGGCTTTCCAGAAAGGTGGTGATCACTATCACAACCCCAACCATTGATACGTATAGGGGGGTGAGCCCCTGCTCAAGGGAGGATTCAGAGCTTGCTTTCTGCTCACGCCATGTTTGGATTTTAACCCCATCTGATATGCGACTCAGACACGTAGCTTTACCACCCCAAGTCTCACCAGAGCTCTGCAGTTGTAACCTTGCCCGGACTTTTCACCAAAGCTAGCGAGAGCATCTCATCTGCTCAATTACTTATTAGTGGTGTTAGAGAATACCATTTCCTCTTGCAGCTGATAAAATATTAATCAAAACAGCAACTGAGCGATTTCCCAGTGTAGATGTCTTCTAATGGTAATACAGGGAGTCAAAGAGAGATCTGGAGGTCATATAATAGCTTCTGAAGAAGGCAGGGAAGAGTGACATCGGAGACAGAGGGAGAGATTGCAGGCAGAGCCCGGGAGCTGGATGAGTTATTACCCCTCAGCGCACAAGGGGACTTCCAGCAACGTGATCACAGGAGCCTTGTGGGAAAAGCTTAGGCCTAAGAAACACTCAAATAATTAGGTTTTTATTGTTCCTTAATGAACAGCAAGTCTTCAGTTCAGCAGAAGGGTGTCTCAATTTAACCAGTTTTGGTTTTGTTTTTATTCTAATGCTGATTGTTCAAATCCTTCCAGGTTTTAGGAGTTCACGTCTTGCTTTAGGAATACAACAGGGTGAATAAGTCTCAAACTGACTTCTGAGTTTCAAGAAGAAAAAAAAGCCTTCTATGGCTCCCCTCCTCTTCCTAGGTCTTGTGTACGTGGAAAAAACATAGGATTTGTGTAGACAGACATGGGTTCTCAGCCAGCTTTACTACTTACCCTGGCGACTCACTCACTTAACCTCTGAACCTTAGTTTCCTGAAATTTACAAATTGTGTCATGAGCTTCAAATGCTCCCTTTCCCCATCTCTGGGACCCAAACTACATACGTACCAATAAAAAATCCAGACAAATGTCCTCCCCCATCACCACACATCGACACACACACCAGTTTTCATAGGTGAGTAAATTGCATTTTCGAATAGGTTTATTATACCAAAAAAAAAAAAAAACCTTGTTATGTTTTTGAAATGTTGAATAAATACTAACTGGTGCTTTGAGAAATATTCTTTGTGATATCAGTAACATAAATACTAACTGGTGCTTTGAGAAATATTCTTTGTGATACCAGTAAAATAAAAGGGCCCTGGCTCAGCGCCTGTGGCTCAAGAGGATAAGGTGCCAGCCACATACACCCCTAAGGTGGCGGATTTGAATCCAGCCCGGGCCGCCAAACAACAATAATGGCTGCAACCAAAAAACAGCTGGGCGTTATGGCAGGCGCCTGTAACCCCAGCTACTTCGGAGGCTGAGGCAGGAGACTCGCTTGAGCCCAGGAGTTGGAGGTTGCTGTGAGCAGTGAAGCCAGGGCACTCTACCCACAGGCTCAGCTTGAGGCTCTGTCTCAAAAAAAAAAAAAAAAGGGGGGGGCCTCATAAAGGCAGGTGTCTCCATAACACCAACAGACTAAGTTAGGAATCAACATAACATGTCCCATTTCCTTGGTTCACACCTGCTCACAATTTACCTACATTGGCACACTTACTCTATTAACCTGTATGACAAGTGGATGATATAACTAGGACTGTAATTATTTTACAGAAGAAGGAAGCCCAAGCAGGTGATTCGTCCAATTTCACACAAATGGCAGGGAGGTGGTAGCCTCAGAATGTGCACTTGGGCCTAAGAGCCCTCTCTGCCTTCTCCACGCTCCCCCACTTCTGATCTGACTCTGATTTCCCATCAGCCACTCCCATGAAACATTAATATCAAAGAGCAGAGAAGATGAACCATATGACTTTTTTTTTTTTTTTTTTTTGCCAGGGCTGGGTTTGAACCCGCCATCTCCGGCATATGGGGCCCGGCGCCCTACCCTTTTGAGCCACAGGTGCCACCCAGAACCAAAGGACCTTTAGGCTTCTCCAAGATCCAGCGGAATGAAGAATTATGTTAGATAAGCAAGCTGTCAACAATTTGGAAGCAAGGAAGTCACTTCTTCCCTGTGCCCTTAAAGAGAATCCACAATTTGCCCCCCAAACAGGGAAGTCTATTTCCAGTATGGGCCTAAAGGCCATCTCCTCGGCCTGCAAATTCAGCCCTTCATCCAGTATTGCTTGCTGTGGTAACCAAGCCACCCTCCAGCAACACCACTGCTTATTGTGAGTTTGTTTGGTTCCTTGTACTGACTAACACCATGAGAAAATGTAAATTCACTGCTCACCTCTATGGGACACCCCCAAGACTCTCCAGAGCTCGGAAAAGCTGGACCTCTGTAGGCTGTGAATAACAGGTAGTCCAGATCACCCATGTTCTATTATCTATGTCTGGGCTTCTGTGAGAGTGAACTGTTCCCTCTGGTGCAGGGGTAGCAGGTGCTTGGATTCTCAATGCTTTCTCGACATACTCCGAAATTCCTAACAAACATTACAAACCAACCAAGGCCCCCACACTTTAGCATCCTTTCCCTCTGGACAATCCTGAAAGCCAATGCCAAGCTGTATTTGGCATCCAAGAGAACATTTATTAGCTACTTTTATTCTTTTTTTTTCTTTGAGACAGAGCCTCAAGCTGTCCCCCTGGGTAGAGTGCCGTGGCATTACAGCTCATAGCAACCTCCAACTCCTGGGCTCAAGCAAGTCTCCTGCCTCCGCCTCCCAAGTAGCTGGGACCACAGGCGCCCGCCACAACGCC
>CAUYTI010132933.1:0-17678 GCA_963575145.1 Galago senegalensis | reverse complement strand
TGGGTAGAGTGCCATGGCATCACGCTCACAGCAAGCTCCAACTCCTGGGCTCAAGCGAGTCTCCTGCCTCAGCCTCCCAAGCAGCTGGGACTACAGGCGCCCACCACAATGCCTGGCCATTTTTTGGCTGCAGCCATCATTGTTGTTTGGCGGGCCTGGGCTGGGGTTTCGAACCCGCCACCTTAGGTGTATGTGGCTGGCGCCTTAGCCGCTTGAGCCACAGCCGCCGAGCCTTTTTTTTTTTTTTTCTGCTTTCCTTTCTGGCAGACCCTCACCCCAGTTCTAGGGCAGAAGCTCTCAGGAACAATTTAAACGTAAAGCAAATTTTGCATTTGCTTATGTGGAACTGGTTCTGGACAAAACACCCAGTAAATGCACAAAACTGTACAGTTGAACAAAACTGTGTAGAACAACTCCATGGTAGACCAAACATCCACCACTAACTTCAGGTCACCCCATGTAAGCCACACCTGTCCGAGCCTGTTGTTACAGCTTCTCCAGTGACTTCAGAAACCACACAACTCAAGCTGCAATGCTTCCTCAAGTAAATTTCTGGTCTTTGTCAAGATACAGTATGATATTTATTCTGGTACTTACACATTCGTATGTATGACATCAGGCTACGCTTTTTATTAGGTTCCTTCTTTTTGTCATGGACATCTCGAGTGTTATGTCCCAATCACATTTTTTGCATAAACCCCGTGGTTTTTATTGCATGATGTAGTTAAAGTTTTGCTTGGCAGTGATTTTTAAGAACACAATGTCACGTAATAGCAGAACTGACTGTGTGGTGTTTAAATTCTTCACCCTGCCTGAAATCACGCCATGGGAAAGTATAGCTACAGAAGAGGTCAGGGGCTGAACCCAGGGTCATGCCAACCTTAGCTAAGGAGTTTAGGTAGCTAGCTAGATATGCACAGGGCTGATGACGGATGTGGTTAGGCTATTTTGGACTGTTCTGGGTCAGGCTGACCTGGACTATTATGGGAATGAGGCTGATTAAGATTCAGCAGATGGGCTGTCTTTAAGATCTTGCTGGTGAGTCGTTTTCAAGACCTTGCTCGTGGGCCGGGCATGGTGGCTCACACCTATAATCCTAGCACTTTGGGAGGCTGAGGCAGATGGATTGCCTGAACTCAGGAGTTTGAGACCAGCCTGAGCAAGATAGAGAACCCTATCTCTAAAACTAGCCAGGCATTGTGGCTGGTGCCTATAATCCCAGCTACCTGGGAGGCTGAGACAAGAGAATCCTTTTGAGCCTAAGAGTTTAGAGGTTACTGTGAGTTATGATGCCATAGCACTCTATCAAGGACAACAAAGTGAGACTGTCTCAAAAAAAAAAAAAAAGAACAAACACACACCTTGCAGGTGGGCTGTTTTGAGAACAGAGTTTAATTTAAACTCTGGATGACTGCTAGGAAGCAGCTGATACTCCTCAAAGTTGTGTATAAAATCAGAGGCTGCACTGATTACAGTATCTGCAATCATTAGTATGGTGCTTGGCCTGCTATCCAGGCCATTAAAGTAAACTTTTCCTTCTTTGCTAAAACTTTACTTACCCTTGCTCTTTTTAATCATGTCAGTGACCACTTTGAGCCACCCGACTGCTCTAAAAGATGTATTGTGGCTTAGCAGGTTCATCTGTCCGCTGCCCAAGAGAAAGCCAATGTCCAGAGACACCAGGGTTCACAGCAGAGAAAGGGTTGATTGTGCAAAGGGCTAAGTGGGGAGAGGGGAGAATTCTCTCAAATCTGCCTCCTGGAGAATTGGGATTGGGGGACAAGGTTTTCAAAGACAGACAACCAGCAAAAGATTAGACAATCAGGCTCTGCTAATTGGTCGGTTTCAAGGTGGAGCGGTCAGTCCTTTATTATGGGCCCCAGTCTGGATGGGTCAGGTACTTGAATGCAGGACCTTGGGTTGGGGGTGGGGTTCCAATATTACTTGAGTCAGCTCTGCTGTCTGGGTGGGCCCAGCACTAGCTTAGCCTGGGGTCAGACACACAGCATGGGCTCATAAATGTTAGGGTCAACAGTTTTACAAGGATGGATAGTGAAGTTTGGCCTTCAATGTACAATAAAGTTGGGGAAATAGGACAGAAAATTAATGACATATATACATGGTTAATACAACAAGTGCCAAAGGAGGCTGAGATACCTTAGGGTCAAAGAGATGGGGCAAAGTGAGACCTAAAAGGGAGCTTAAAGGACTAGCTCCCAGAATGGACTCATTCACTTTAACTGTCTACCCCCCACTCTGCATGTTGCCATCAGATAGGCATTTGTTTAATCCTCACAACCAGTTACCCATGCAGGCGATAGTAAACAAACCAAACAAATTGCCTCCAGCATGCAAAGCCTCCTTGTAGCCTGGTTAAGTACTCATCTAAAAAACTACAGGAAAGCAGCAAACCCAAGAGAAGCAAGCAGCAATTTCTCCTCCCGACCTTTTTCTCTTGGATAGAGTCAATTATGTGTGAACAAGAAGTTCAAGGGAAGGGGAGGGAGAAGCAAAGGTGGGGAATCATCAAGAGGGTGGATGGAGAGGTGATTGCACTTAGGGAAGGTGGTTACAGTCCAGTGCGCTTCCTGTTTCCCTGCCCGGCTGAGCCAGGATGCTACTCCTCAGTGAACTGCCCTCCTGCTTTCCGGATGCCTGTAGTTCCTGGTGAGGCACTAACTGGTGGGCAGGCATTTGGATCGCCAGAATGTCTATCCTGGCAGAGTCTCTCTTTCAAGTGAGGCGTGCAGAGGCTCTGCTGTCCTGCGTGGTTTGGTCCAAGGAGCAGATCAAATTGCTGTCCACTAAATGGCCATTAAGCATTCTTTAAGTGCTTCCTTAAGTGGACAGAGAATTTTACAGAGCTGGAGAGATGTTTTGTGTTGTGCCAAAATAGCTGATGAAAGCATTGGCAAAGACACCTAGTCATGGACCATCAGCAGTAAAGCTGATGTGACCTTGAAGGATAAACCTAGCACAGATACGTTTTAATGAGTTGAGAGAAAATGAAACAAGAGTCCTGTCGTACCTCTAGGCATCTTTGGAGGAAATGTGTTAGGTTCCCAGGGCTGTCACAGCAAATTCCACAAACTGGGGGGTTTACAATGACAGTATATATGCTCTCATAGTTCCAGAAACCAGAAGTCTGCAATCAAGGCACTGCAGAACTGAGTCCTTCTGGGCACTTTGAGCATCTGTTCCATGCCTCTTCCCAGCTGCTGGTGGCTGCTAGTGACCCTTGGTTTTCCTTGACTCACAGATGGGTCTCTCCAGTCTCTCCCTTCCTCTTCCACTGCTGTTTTCCTGCTGTCTCTGCCTCTGGGTCTCTTCTCCTCTTCCTAGAAGGACCCCAATCATATTCCATTAAGGGCTCACCTGACTCCAGAGTAACCTCATCTTGGCTAAGTGTATCTGCATTAACAATTTCTAAATGAGGTCCCATTCTTAGGTTCTGGAAAGACCATGAATTTTGGGAGGACACTATCTAACCTGCTATGAGAGAGGAGCATAAGACCGTTAGGTGTTATTGTTTGGAGATAGAGAATATTGAGGAAAAGAGAGGAAGAGTCTTGAAGGAATCGTTGACAGGATACCGAATACTGGTGGAACAATCAGGATAAGAGAACACAGATGTCCTATCAAGTAGGAAAACCAGGAGAATTTAAGAAGGAACTGTTTCAATTAAGTTCCAGGGTTAAGTAAAAAACAAACGTGGTGGGGGGGAACAGCAAGGCACCCCAAGTAACAATAGCAAGGCTCCATTTTCACCAATCCTTCTGCCCTGCCCTTCCCAGAGATGCATGGTAGAAGCCTTGCCATGGGCCAGCTCGGTGATGCCGCTCAGGTCCTGTCCTGGTCTTCCTTGAGGCTGTGACATGGGCACCTGGGAGACCCTGCCTGGTCTTCAGCCACCTACAACCTACAAAGAGGAGGTCAGTGGGGGTGCACCCCTCCCTTGAAGGAAGGATGGAAGCTGATTGATGCCTGTCTCCCCACCCCACCCCCTGCAACTTCTTCCCAGCAGGCTGGTCCGAGATGTATTTCACAAGACTCCTTAGAACATTCCGAGGAATTTAGCAGCAGTGGACAGCTTAGTAATTCATCCTTGTTTTGGTTTGTATCTCACTGTTCACTTTTCCTGCCCCTCATTCCTCTTCTCCAAGCCAAGTTCCCAAATAGACCATAAGTTTTTGTCTTGGGCTCTTCTTTGGCAGAAGGTGTAAGGGGTGAGATGGGTGACCTGGGAAGGAAAAAGGAGGGGGAGAAGTTAGGGGCCAGAGAAAGAGCAAGCCAAAGAAGAAAACAAATGGTAGTCTTCTGAGGAGGGATGAAGTCAAGGTCAGGCCAGCAGGCAGGAGGGAGGGGACATGCACAGCCAAACACCATCTCCTCCACCCGCTGTCCTCTGCCAGGGCAAGGCTGAACCCAACCCCAGAGGGCGAGGAAGGGTGAGCTTTGTAGAGGTCAGTCTCCAGGGCACAGAGAGGGTGGGAAGGTGGAGAGGAGAACTGGAAGCGAACAGAGAATTTCCTACTGACCATGAGTCTTACACAATTGGCAATATTGACGTAATTCACGAGACCATCTTTCCTAACGGGTCAGCGCTTCTCAGATGAGGTTACTCTTCTGACATGGGAAGAACTTGTCTGCTATAGATGCTTGCATTTATTCACCACCATTGAGCAAAATGGTCATGATAAGCTTGGTCATTATCTGCATTAAACAGCCTAGTGTGTTAAGAAGAACATGGACTTGAGCTCAGTTCAAATCCCAGCTCTGGTACTAACAGATGTGCCCCCTGGGTAAATTACTGAATCCCTCCAAATCTCAGCTTCTCATCGTAAAGTGGGATTAGAATCTCAATGCTATATCACAAAATTTTTGTGAGGATTCAGTGAAATCAGACATTGCCATTATTGGGCACTTTTTTTATTACTACTCATTGGGTAACTCAGTTTTCTTCTTATAGCCATACACAGTGATGGATGTTGTTAATAAATTATACAGAATTGGACAAAACAGTCCCAGAAATCTCAAAATCCCCCTAAGCACGAAAAGATTTCTCAAAGGTACAATTGAATAATTGCAACATTTTATCATCCCTTCTGTCTTCTCGTTATTAGCCGCGTAAAATGCCCTAGAGTTAATGTAATAAACGGAGTAGGTGTTCGCTGATTGCATTCAGACCACAATGGTCTTCAAAGCAAAATGTGAACGTGAAGTAATTTAAGCTCAGACACCACGCGACACTGTCTGATTGCCGATAGTGATGATTCACTGAAGGAAAGACCCACATTTCTGCGTTGTTGGAGGCTTTTGCTTAACTCCTTGAGTCAGCTACATGACATATAACTTACTGGCAAAATGACCTCTGTCTGGAAGCCTGGGACAAAGGGACTTCTTGGCTGAGGGCTCTCACAATGTTTTATGAGAGTCTCTGACCTTCCAGTGTTAATGAAAGAATGTGTTCTTTTTGAGGTGTGACCCTTCTGCTGGAATCCAAGAATGTGTAATTTTGTGAAATTGAATATGATAGAATGTGTTTAGTTCTTTTCTTATCCCTGGTGGAGAATCGACACAATCTCTTTGGGGTAACTGTTCCCTGTTAAGGAAATGGCTCTCTCCTACCTTCCAAATGATTTTACTTTTAAATTCTTCCTCTTTCCCAAGCAGTATTTTTTTTTTAATGTCAGTGAAGATAACAAGAGAAAGAGAATTTAATGAAAAGAAAACACAAATACAAGTTTAGGATAATCTGGACTTATGTTTTAAAAAGGAAAACAGTGCAGTTGAGGCAAATTCTATAATAAAAAAAAAAGATGCATTATCCCAATAATAATGTCTATTCTTCCTGTCTGGATTGTGTAGTTGTTAACCCACATACTTAATTTGTTGACTGCCTTGTGGTTATTCCCATAGACCTATTGCCTGAAACTTTATCAATAATAATTTTTTTTTTTGAGACAGAGTCTCATTTTGTCACCCTGGGTAGAGTGCTGTGGTGTCATAGCTCACAGCAAACTCAAACTCTTGGGCTTGAACCATCCTCTTGCCTCAGCCTGCCAAGTAGCTGGGCCTGCCAGCACCTACCATTATGCCTGTCGAGGTTTTCTATTTTTAGTAGAGACAGGGTCTTGCTCTTGTCAGTCTGGTCTCAAAATCCTGAGCTCAAGCAATCCACCTGCCTTGACCTCCCAGAGTATTAGGATTACAGGCATGAACCACCATGCCTGGCCTACCAGTAGCAATTCTTAAACATTTAAAAAATATTTATTTTTTTGAGACAGAGTCTCACTGTGTTGCCCAGATTAGAGTGCCACGGTATTGTCATAGCTCACACTAATCTCCAACTCCTGGACTCTGCCTCAGCCTCCCAAGTAGGAGGCACTGATTAATTTTTTTTCTATTTTTAGTAGAGCTGGGGGTCTCCTTCTTGCCTCAGGCTGGTCATGAACTCTTAAATTTCCTTTTAATTGACAAAAATTGTACGTAGTTGTCATTCACTACATGTTGTTTCAAAACATGCAAGCAGTGTGCGATAGCTAAATCAAGCTTATTACCATATGCATGACCTCACACACTTCTCTCTTTCCTTTTTTTTTTTTTTTTTTGGGGCAGTCTCACTATGTTACCCTTGGTAGAATGCTGTGGCATCACATCTCACAGCAACCTCAAACTCTTGGGCTTAAGCGATTCTCTTGCCTCAGCCTCCCAAGTAGCTGGGACTATAGGCGCATGCCACAACGCCCATGTGTTTTTTTTTGCAATTGTCTTGTCATTGCTACTTAGCTGGCCTGGGTGGGGTTTGAACCCGCTAGCCTGAGTGTATGAGTCTGGCACCATAACTACTGTGCTATGGGTGCTGAGCCATCTCGCTCTCCTTTTTTCTTGTGGTGAGAAACTTAGAGTCTATTCTGTTTGCAGTTTTCAAGAATGGAAATACATTGTTGTTAACTGTGGCCATGCTGTACAATAGCTCTCTTGAACTTACTGCTCCTATCTAATCAAAATTTTGACTCACATTGTAAAAATCCAATAGAAATTTTTAATCATTGTTCTTTGTCACCAGACTCCCCGCACTGTCCCACACTTCTCTGTCGTAGTAGTTAGCTGCCTTAGAGCTGCTGAAGCCCCTCCTGCTGAGTCTCCTGCCAGGTGGTGTAAGTGCAGGGTGAGACCCTGAGAGAGAGCAGCTTCTGCTCTTTGGGATTCTAGGGACCTCCCCTGGCTCACTCGAGGGCTAAGCTCCGGCAATCCACCCGCCTTGACCTCTCAGAGTGCTAGGGTTACAGGCGTGACACTGTGCCTGGCTTGGGTAATGGCTCTTGACATTAATTTTCTTTTTCTTTCTTTTTTTTTTTTTTGAGACAGAATCTTACTCTGTCACTCTGGGTAGAGTGCCATGGAGTCAGCTTAGCTCACAACAATCTCACACTCCTGGGCTCAAGCAATTCTCCTACTCAGCCTCCTGAGTAGCTAGGACTACAGGTGCCTGCCATGATGCCCAACTAGTTTTTCTACTTTTAGTAGAGATGGGAAGGGGTCTTGCTTGGGCTGGTCTCAAACTCCTGAGCTTCAAGTGATCCTCCCGCATCAGGCTCCCAAAATGCTAGGATTACAGGTGTGAGCCACTGCCCCCGTTAACTCTTGACTTTCCTGTGATCAGAATGCCCAGATACTCATTCTCAGCTGGGCTGTGTCTTCCCCACAGTGGATGTGACAGGGAAGGCAAAATAAGGTTGTTCCTTATTTTGGAACAGTTTTAGTTTAATACCTACGTGTCTTGACGTCTTGAATTTTGCATATTTAAAGCTTTTTTCTCATCACTGGGATACAGCTCCTTCTCTCTATTCCCCCAAGGCACTTTGATTGCTTCCTCTCCCCTATATCCACAGTGCCCGGTCCACCCATTGTTCCCTCACCAGACTATGATCTCGAGGAGTCCAGGAATCTCATTCAGCCCAGATCTCGACAGCATTTAACCTGGAGCCTGCAACTGGAGAAAGAATTTCCAACTGAATGAATTAGCAGAAGTATAATGGTGAAAGGGAATTCACAGTCATCGTTGCCTCTCATTGGACCGAGAATTCTTTTTGGTGCTCAAGCTCTCCTTTTGCTAACCAGGGAACTGCATTAGGAAGAGATGGGCGTGATGGAGGCACACGCAAGGAGGCCTGCAAACAGACCCAGGGAAGGGGAATGTCATGAGTCAAACACTGATATTTGTTTAGATAATAAAGGGCGACACCAGGGTTAGTAATAAGGTAGACCAGACAGCTACAAAAGTACAAAATGAAGAAATAATTGTTAGTTGGAAGCCTGCTGCTTTAGACCGTAAGTGAAAATGTTGGCAAATCGTGTTTATGTTGGATAAGATCCTTAGACTCCATTAGCCTAACTATATTGTAAAATGTTTATGACTCAGTGTACAGGATCCATGGTGTCAGGAGTGTCATGATTCCCCCTCCATGTCCCCTCTCCCACTGCAGTATGTTGGTGGTGGTTTTTGATGCCTCACACCTGGAGGCATTTGAGTGCTCTGGGCTTAATTTTATTTATTTATTTATTTTTTTTTTTGAGACAGGATCTTACTTGGTCACCCGTGTACTGTGGTGTCATAGCTCACAGCAACCTAAAACTCTTTGGGCTCAAGCAATTCTCTGGCCTCAACCTCCTGAGTAGCTGACCCTATAAGCACCTACCACAACACCCGGCCATTTTTAGAGACGGGGTCTTGGTGTGGCTCAGGCTGGTTATCCAACCTATGAGCTCAAGCAATCCACCTGCCTTGGTCGCCTAAGTGCTAGGATTACAAGCATAAGCCACCGTGCATGGCATTAATTTTTGTTGTAGAAAACAAACAAAATATGCTTAGTGGTGCCTAAGATCTTCCCAAACTCTAAAATGTAATATTTTATATTTTCAAGTAGCTTCCAGAAAGAATTATTCAGTGTTCTTTACTTTTTGAGAAAGGTCCAAAGGTACTTCTTTCCATGAATATAATGTAAATATTTAAATGTAATTTTTCATATGTTCAATGATTTATTTAGAAATATTGATATTGGCTCTGCACCTGTGGCTCAAGTGGCTAAGGCACCAGCCACATACACCTAAGGTGGCGGGTTCGAATCCAGCCCAGGCCTGCCAAACAACGATAGCTGCAACCAAAAAATAGCCAGGCATTGTGACAGGCACCTGTGATCCCAGCTACTTGGGAGGCAGAGGCAGGAGACTCACTTGAGCCCAGGAGTTGGAGGTTGCTGTCAGCTGTGATGCCACAGCACTCTACCTAGGAGGACAGCTTGAGGCTCTGTCACAAAAAAAAAAAGAAATATTGATATTAATTAGAAATGTTACACCATAATGATGTTCTCATTCATAATTTGCTGAACCTCATTTTGTTGGGGGTGACGGTTACTTGTCTCTTTGTTCTGAGAGCCATAGAAGCCTTTATTTAAAACGGTAGTGGGAAAAGTGATAAGCAGGTCACAGGGCATCAGCAGGGGAAAAGCAGTCATTCGTATTTGATTTCTTCCACTGTAATTGTTCTCTTACCACTACACCTCCATAGAGCCAGCAGGAGGCGGGGAAAAGGCAGCCATGAGTTACCAACGTATCATAAACGCACTAATCTCCTAACCTTTCTATCACCCATTATTTCCCCAGTGTGCCTAATTGCGAGGTTGACCTTACATCAGACCAAAAGAAGAGGGAATTTGGCGCTGACTTAAGAAAAACCCCTGATGAAAATGTATTTCCTTTTGTTTTATAAAAAAATATAAATTGCATACAAAAAAAACCCCTTTTTTTGTGGGGGGGAGGTCTTGCTCTATTACCTGAGCTAAAGTGCAATGGCAAATGCTTTTTTTTTTATTATTCCAGTGACAGAGTCTCACTTGGGGCCCTGGCGTCATAGTGAGAGTGCATGTGGTGCACAAAATAAGATGGAGTCGGTCAGGCTAGTGTGGCCATGACACAGCTGGTCTGGTTGGTTTAGGTCCTAGGTGACCTTTGCCTAAAGTCCTGGGTTCCAGCAATCCTCCTGACTCAGCCTCCTGGGTAGCTGAGGTGTGTACCATCACATCGGGATAAATTTAAAATCTCCTTTTAGGAGACATAGTAGACATGGGGGTCTCACTATGTTGCCTAGGCTCCTTCCAAAGAGCAGGGATTACAGCTGGAAGCCATGACCTGGCCTGTGCCTGGCCCCCCCAAATTCTTCATGGTTTAACTAGAGCATTACATTTCATTGATATACATACAGCATACCAAGGTCCATTTTAAAAAACGAGATTTTGCAAACTTTCTGTGCTTGTTTAATAATGAGGAAGATGGTCAAGCTGGGCTTTCCCCTGTTTTAATGCTAAGACAGGTTCTGATAAAGATACCTGTACAAACTAAATGACTTCCGCTTTTCTCTCTGGTTTTCCTCTTTTACAGCTTTGGACCCTGCCAGAATACCTGCCATCTCAGATTAGGTGAGAGGCCGTGAAATAGCCCCACATGGGGTAAACTAACCTTTGGATGATTTTACTTTTAAGGCATTGTGCTATCTGTTCTCCAATCATGATCACACGATGGCCATACACAGACATTTGTATAAAATAAGTCCTTGATTGGAGCCATAACCTTATCTTCTTGTCTATCTTTCCCAAGCCATAATCACTGTTGGGGCAACTGATCTGGGATTTTATTTCAGAGGGAACTTGGGCTATGACTACACTCTTTGCAGACGAATTCTCCCTGAAATCCCAGAAAGTCCAAGGTTAAATCACCCGGTATGTGGTTGCCTTGGTATATAATCTGTGATCAAACTGGTTTTATCTGGTGTGTTCCGAGTGTAAATGAGAGTTTATAGTGGGTGGCAGATGTAGGAAGAAGGCAATTTGATGAATGATAGCTATGAAATGAAACAAGGA
This sequence comes from Galago senegalensis, assembly GCA_963575145.1. NCBI lineage: Eukaryota > Metazoa > Chordata > Mammalia > Primates > Galagidae > Galago > Galago senegalensis. The sequence goes on along the minus strand of CAUYTI010132933.1, from coordinate 6,759 downwards.
AGAGACCAGCACTCCCTCTGTGGTTCAAGTGACTTCTGCATTGTGAGAGGTGCCCTATGTTGACAAATGGGGAGGGCAAAGAAATGAAGTGCTGAGTTTAGAAGCGTCAAGGTTGGCCAGAGTTCTCGCTGAAGAGTAAAAGCTTTACTGCATCCTCAGCATTAACTGGGGCAGAAGGCAGAATTAGAGGAGCGCCCAGAGAGAATCTGACCTGATTTTGTGCACACTGTGCCAGCCAGTGTTAGACCATCCCTAGCAAAATCCCTCCTTGAGAAAAACCACACATGCACCTTCATCTGGTGATTAGATTTATATTGTCTATCAATTTCATAATAAATGATCTTTGTATTACAATGCACTTTTCCTCTTCGTTTTTCTTGCAGAGTATAATGTGGAGAGTTAGAAAGAAGTGGGATATCTCAGCTTTCCTTTGTGCCATACTCCTGATGCTGTTTTTTAAAAAAACAGCAAAACTTTGGTAACCTTGTGAAAACAGAAAGTACTCAATCCCTGCCAGGTTCTTTTTTTTTCCTTTTTCTTTTTTTCTGTTTGTGTATGTGTATAATACTGAGTTACTTCATAGAAGCTTGCAAATTCACTGGTTTGGGCAGAAAGATACTTAAGCCTGTTTATCTACCCACCTGTCTCTCCTACTAATATATGAACTTACTAGTGTATGAGGATAGACACTATTTGCCAGTAGTCCTACATCTAATAGTGAAGGACAAAGCATGGGAACCTGACAAGTGTGTGTTTACCTGAGCTGACTGCAGTCACCTTGGTATGGCACAAACGTAGCTCTGGAAACATATTGTCCTTTTAGTGCAGGATCTCACTGGTATTTATTTTCTGAATTAGTAAGTTTCCCTCAAAGCCACTTCCAATCTATTGTGAAATGTCCTTTTCATAAGCCACTTCCCCTTCCATCTCTTAACACATATGTACACATAGTCCAGACAGAATGTTTCTTTGTGAATTCTAGGCAGTGACAGAAAATGAAAATACCATATTGCATTAATTTTTTCCTTCCTTCCTTCCTTCCTCCCTTCCTCCTTTCCTCTCTCCTTCCCTCCCTTCTCCCTTCCTTCCTTTCTCTCTCTTTCTTTCTTTCTCTCACTCTATCACCCTGCCATGGAATCACAGCAACCTCAATCTCTTGAACTCAAGAGGTCCTCTTGCCTCAGCCTCCCAAGTAGCTGGGACTATAGTGTCCACCACAATGCTCAGCTAGTTATTCTATTTTTAGTAGAAATGGGAGTCTCACTCTTGCTCAGGCTGGTCTTGAATCCCTGAGCTCAAGCAATCTACCCTCATCAGCCTCCCAGAATGCTAGGATTATAGGTGTGAGTGAGCCCCTAGGCCCGGCCAGCTTAATTCTAAAAACAGATTTTTCCTTGCTTTTTGAATTGAAATTAGGGAGTATGTCATAATAACTGGCATCTTATAATTATAATTGGCCATTCTTTCTTTCTGAATAATGATTATCTAAAATAATGGGCCTTATAATGAACAGTATCTTAAATTTGTCATAAAATGTTGGTACATATGAAGAAAGTCCGACCGGTGGCCAGCCCAGCCTTGCCAGGCTATAGGGCAAATACTGAACATATTTTCTGCCCAAGAACTACAATAAAAATAAACCAAAACAGAAACAGACTTTGTTGAATAAGAGTGAAAGGGTCAGACCTGAAAGATGAGAGGGTAAGGTCCACGGGATAGTCAGCACTCATTTCTGCATCTGCTCAGAGGGTAAGGTTCACGGGACAGTCAGCATTCATATCTGCATCTGATCGCCTATGTACTTGGCACATGTTCCTCATTTAATATTCACAAATAATTGCTAACGGTTTTTGAGTCCTTACTATGTGTTAGTCACTGTATCCTAAGTGCTTTTGATATGTGAGCTCATTTAATTCTCAGGATGACTGTAAGTGGGTTCAGTTAGGGATCCCTGTTTTTCAATCACATAAAGTTGCACTAAGTCCTATGGGTAGAAAGCAGCAGAGTTCTGCTGGATCCTGGGTGCATTTGACTGGGAGGCTGGGCCTTTGTGCCCTCTGCAGAGCTTTCTCTCCAGCAGATACTGATTTTCAGTAAGTGGTATTTCTACTGATTTTGAGGGCCATTCGCCTGCTCAGACTTACTGGTTCTCAATTTTCTTTCTAAACTTCTACTTTCCCAACCATTTTTCTGCTCCCTCCTCAGTCTGCACTGCTCATTAAATGACTATCTGAGATTTAATACTTACATATGTTGCCAATCTGTAATAAATGGTCCATTGGAAAATATTTCCTTTATTTTATACTCATGGGCAAAATCCTATCAAAAACAAAATTCTTGAGGCTCAGAGCTTGTAGCTCCATGGTTAGGGCACCAGCCATATACACTGAGGCTGGCAGGTTCGAACCCGGCCCAGGCCAGCTAAACAACAATGACAACTGCAACAACAACAAAAAATAGCTGGGCGTTGTGGCAGGCGCCTGATGTCCCAGCTACTTGGGAGGCTGAGGCAAGAGAATCACTTAAAGCCCAAGAGTTGGAGGTTGCTGTGAGCTGTGATGCTATGGCAGTCTACTGAGGGCGACATAGTAAAACTCTGTCTCAAAAATAAAAAGGAAAAAAAAACTCTTGAAGAAACCACTTGTGATTATGATAGTGCTGCACTTAACAAATGAGATACTGTGGATGTAAAATTTGTCATATGTAGAAAAAAGCAATGCAGTCTCCATTGTGGAGGATTGCTACCCTTGAGTTCCCCAAGAGAAAAGAGATCAGTTCAACAGGCTTCACTGACCTCCTTGAGGTCCTGGGGCTGAGACCTGTTTTTTTTCAGCATCAAGAATCTCAAGCATAATCTTAAAAAATTGTTAACTGAAAACTTCAGGTACAAATAATTCTTTTCTTTCTTTCCTTCCTTTTTTTTGAGATAATCTCTGTCTTTTGCCATGGCATCATAGCTCACAGGAAACTTAAACTTCTGGGCTTGAGCAACCCTCTAGCCTCAGTCTCCTGAATAACTGGGACTACAGGTGCCCACCACAATGCCCAGCTAGTTTCTCTATTTTTAGTAGAGATGGGGTCTCATTCTTGCTCTGGCTGGTCTCAAACTCCTGAGCTTGAGCAATCCCCTCACCTGGGCCTCACCAAGAGCAAGGATTACAGGTGTGAGCCACTGAGCTGGGCCCAGGTACAGGTGATTCTGTTAGAGTGACTTACTTTGTTCTTGTTTTATTCACTGTGGAGAGTCAGAACTAGATAGAGGTGGTGAGAGGATGCCAGGCTGGGTAGTCTCACTGGAACGTAAGTGCACAGCACAGTCACCTGGAGGGCTTAGTCAAACACAGATGGCTGCACCCACCCTAGAGTTTCTGATTTACTGGGTCTGTGGTGGGCCCTGAGAATTTTCATTTAAGATGCATTTCCAGGGGCAAGGCAAGGTGGCTCACATCAATAATACTAGCACTTGGGAGGCCGATGCAGGTGGATTGCCTGAGCTCACAGGTTTGAGACCCAGCTTGAGCCAGAGCAAGACCTTGTCTCTAAAAATAGCTGGGTGTTGTGGCAGGCACCTGTAGTCTCAGCTACTTAGGAGGCTGAGGCAAGAGAATCACTTGAGCCCAAGAGTTTGAGGCTGCTATCAGCTATGATGCTACAGCACTCTACTGAGAGTGACAAAGTGAAACTCTGTCTCAGAAAAAAAAAGAATGCATTTCCAGATGCTGCTGTTCTGGCCCCCACGCTCTGAGACCTGGGTTTGAATCCAGCCTTAACCAGCTATGACTCAGTAGATTTAGTTATCTAAGCTGGGCATAGTGGCTCACCCTGTAATCCCAGCACTCCTAGAGGCTGAGGTGGGCGGATTGCTTAAACTCAGGAGTTCAAGACCAACCTGAGCAAGAGTGAGACACAGTCTCAAAAAATAGCTGGGTGCTGTGGCAGGTGCCTGTAGTCCCAGCTACTTGGGAAGCTGAGGCAGGAGGGTCGCTGAAGCCCAGGAGTTTGAGGTTGCTGTGAGCTGTGATGCCACAGCACTCTACCAAGGGCAAAAAAGTGAGACTCTGTCTCAAAGAAAAAAAAAATTAGTTTGCTGCATCTCAGTTCCTTATTTGTAAACTGAACTGTAAACTATCCTATCCCTTTTATAAGATTTCTGTGATAATAAAATAAAAGAATACATATGCAAATTATTTGAAAACCTGTTGCACTTGTTATTACTAGTTATTACTAGTATCACCACCCCGCCGGTGGTGAAGATTTGTATCATCCCAGAGAAGATGCTGGCAGAACCTCTGAGTTACACAAGGCGTGGGGGAGCAATGCAGAGAATTCATAGTGAATGTTTCAGAGTTTATAACACTGAGGCCCTGGGAACCAGCCTGGAGCCTTAATGCAAAGAGCCTGGCTTCTGTTGTCCTCCAAACCTGCATGTGTGTGTTCAAATCCTGACTCCACGGGACTTGAGTCTGCTTCCCATCTAGAAAATGGGAATAGAGGTATCTCATTACTGGCTTACTGTGAGGACAATTTGAATTAATGCATTTAAAGAACTGCTACGATGCCTGACAAATAATAGGCACTCAACAAATATTAGTTTCTATTATAGTTATAAGTAAACCCAGTGAGAAGCCAGGACCATTTGATGTGACAGGTATGTCCCATGAATAGCCAGCTCTCTGAGCCTGGAAGACCATATTCCCATACTGCTGCTTTGAATGAGCAACCGGGCTCACTGGCCTCTCAGGTTACTTCCAAATGAGATTCTAATGTTAGCACAAAGCAAATGCATCTAAGTTGCCAGCAATGAGGGCTCTTTTCCCGAATCTTCTCTTCAGACTGACAGCTACACCACTCATTTCTTTGTTGTGACCTTAATGTAATTATTAAGCAAGACTTTTTGGAACTCCTTAGCAGGCAGAGCACTCACAATAGAAAAATTGAGGGCAGGGCCTAGTGTCTCCTGCCTGTAGTCCCAGCCATTTGGAGGCTGAGGTAGGAGGATTGTTGGAGCCAGGAGATTGAGGTTGCAGTGAGCTATAATGCCACTGCACTCTAAGACCCAGGTGACAGAGTAAGACACTGTCAAGAAAAGAAAGAAAAAAGGAAGGAAGGCGGGTGGGAGGGAAGGAAGGAATGAATTTCATTCCGATCACTGCACAGAACTCTTCATTTTCCCCTGAAGCAAGCCTGAGCCAGACAATGCATGACAATGCGGTGAGCTCTGCGCTAAGGATGCCAGATGAACTACAGCAATCTGCTCTGGGTGAGTGGAAGTTCCAGGCTTGCAAAACCCTGGAGTTAATAGCAGCAACAACCAGAGTGCAATTGTTGACCCAGTCGTGGAACCTGACACCATGTCATGGGGCTGGAATGCAGCTGAGTGCCCTGCTGGACAGACTTTCCTCTCATACCGCAGTCTGAGCTAAGCCATTCACCCAGACTGCGTGTCTTCTTCCACATCACACAGACTAACGCTTTGCCCATTCAACTTGACATCACAAGTGATACAGACGGGCAGGCTGTCCTTGAACACGCCAGTGTTCCTGTGATAGCAAGTGATGACTTAGCAAAAAAAACGGGAATTTACTCAGCTTCAGTCTTTATCTTCTTTACTGAGTAAAACAGAGGGGGCGGGTCTCGAGACAGGTGAGAAAAGGTGAAGCATTTCATTGCCTCACTTAGCATTCCTGGCCGGCAAATATGGAAAACTTTACGAGAATACCCAATACTCATTTTCTCCTAATTTTTGGAATGTCATTTTTCTACTGGTTTTTAAGTGAAAAGTGAAATACCTTTGATTTATTTTCTAATGAAAATACCTCTTATGATTGCAGGGTGACACATCATCCATTTATTAGACTTTTTTTTCCTGATTTGATGGAAATGTTTGACTGTTCTGCCCTCCTCGATGCTTCCAGTTCCCAGGTACCTTTGACTGTGAGGACTTTTTCTCACTTTCTTCGGTGAGTTCCACCTCTGGTAAAGTGGCTTCCTCTTCATGTAATTCACTGCCAGCTTCCCCGAGATGTCCAGATTTTTAACCCTCTGGTCTCTTCCACTTGGATGTGCCCTGCTTTCATTCTGTCTCAGACACCCTTCCAGGAGCCACACCTTATGCTTGGTCACAGCTCAGATCTGCTCCACTTTCAGGATGGCATGTCCTAAAGTCCCCTCCTTGGCCAGGTGTGGTGGCTCACACTCGTAATCCTAACACTCTGGGAGGCTGAGTCAGGTAGATTGCTTGAGCTCAGGAGTTCAAGACCAGCCTGAACAAGAGCAAGACCCTCTGTCTATTAAAAATAAAACAACTACCCCACCGGTGGTGGCAGACGAGTCCCCCACTCCAGGAGGGCCTAGAACTGCCTGCTAGAGTCGCGCATCCCACTGGCAGCAGAGAAGCACCTTGCCCCAGGGCTCTGAGCAGGTCCAGAACTGGTTGCTGGAGCCACAAGCTTCCGAGAGGCTGCGGGTTGCCGGAGCGGAGTTCCCCTGCTCAGCAGGCTGAACAAGGTCTAAGCTGGTCACGCACTCTTCTGTGCAGCTGCTGCTGTTCCACTGCACCCCGGCTATTGCAGCACCCGAGAACTGTGAGAAGACAACAGACACGCTCTGCTTGTCTATCTGGGCAACCAGAAGAAGCCATCAACTGAACGGTTCTGATAAGGCCTCCGAACAAGCTAAACTCACCATGGGGCGGAACCAGCGGAAAAACTCTGGCAACTCAAATAACCAGAATAGATCAACTCCTCCAAGGGAAAATAG
>CAUYTI010132932.1:0-12124 GCA_963575145.1 Galago senegalensis | reverse complement strand
AAAAAAAAAATGGCCGGGTGTTGTGGCGGGCGCCTATGGTCCCAGCTACTTGGGAGGCTGAGGCAGGAGACTCACTTGAGCCCAGGAGTTGGAGGTTGCTGTGAGCAGTGAGGCCATGGCACTCTACCCAGGAAGATCGCTTGAGGCTCCGTCTCAAAAAAAAAAAAAAAAAAAAAAAAAGAGCCCACAGAGTGCTGTGGTGTCACAGCTCATGGCAACCTCCAGCTCTTAGGCTTAGGTGATTCTCTTGCCTCAGCCTCCTGAACTGGGACTGCAGGCACCAGCCACAACGCCCAGCCATTTTTTTTGTTGTAGTTTGGCCGGGGCTGGGTTTGAACCCACCATCCTCGGTATATGGGGCCAGCGCCCTACTCACTGAGCCATAGACACTGCCCAAGATCTTTTTTTTGAGACAGAGTCTTACTCTGTTGCCCTGGGTAGAGTGCTGTGGCATCATAGCTCACATCAGTGCCCGATAGTTTTTTCTTGTTGTTTGTTTGTTTTTCTATTTTTAGTAGCGACAGGGTCTCATTCTTGGTCAGGCTGGTCTCGAACTCATGAGGTCAAGTAATCCACCTGTCTCAGCCTCCTAGAATGCTAAGATTACAGATGTGAGCCACCATGCCTAGCCAGGACATAAAGAGATTTTAGGGAACTTGCTCATGGTTGCACAGCCACAAAGTGTGGAGACCTAAGAAAAGTCTCAGTTTTTGTTCCTGAACATTTAGCCAGGCAGATACTCTAATTTCTTCTTCAAGTGAGAAAACCGAGCTGGAGAACAAGACAATTACTCATTTCCACACAGAACACATTAGTTGTAAATTCTCACCTTGAATCTAATCTCCACAATGCACATATCATAAGAAATGGCTTGGCCAGGCACAGTGGCTCACTTTGGGAAGTAGAGGTGAGTGGATTGCCTGAGCACAGGCTTGAGACTATCCTGAGCAAGAGCAAGACCCCTGTCTCTAAAAGTAGCCGAATTGGGCGGTGCCTGTGGCTTAGTGAGTAGGGCGTCAGCCCCACATACTGAGGGTGGTGGGTTGAAACCTGGCCCGGGCCCAAAAATAGCCGGGCGTTGTGGCGGGCGCCTGTGTAGTCCCAGCTACTCGGGAGGCTGAGGCAAGAGAATCACCTAAGCCCAAGAGCTGAAAGTTGCTGTGAGCTATGACATTTAAGCACTCTACTGAGGGTGACAAAGTGAGACTCTGTCTCTAAAATAAAAAAATAAAATAAAATAAATAAAAGTAGCTGAAAGTTGTGGAGGGCATCTATAGTCCTAGCTACTTGGGAGGCTGAGGCAAGAGAATCACTTAAGCCCACAAGTTTGAGGTTGCTGTGAGCTATGATGTCACATCACTCTACTGAGGGTGATAAAAAATAATTCAAAGTACATTGAACTTTGTAAGTATATTTGTACTCTGAATTTACTTTGTAAGTAAGTATATTCTCTTTTTCACTCTTCTTTTTTTGAGACAAGAGTCTCACTTTGTTGCCCTGGGTGGAATGCCATTGTGTCATAGCTCACAGCAACCTCAAACTCTTGGGCTCAAGTGATTCTCTTGCCTCAGCCTCATAGCAAGTACTGAGGCGCCTGCCGCAATGCCTGGCTATTTTTTTTGAAGATGAGTGTCACGCTCGTTGCAGTTGTGATTGTTGTTTAGCTGGCCCAGGCTGGGCTCGAACTCACCAGGCTTGGTGCATGTGGCTGGCGCCATAACCACTGTGCTACAGGTGCCAAGCCAGATGGATGTCACTCTCTCTCAGGCTAGAGCTCTCTCCCAAGCTCAAGCAATCCACCCACCACAGCCTCCCACAGTGCTGGGATTGCAGGTGTGTTTACTCTTTTTTTGATCAACATAATTTAAATGTGTTGCAGCAGTTTAAGTCTAGGTTCAAGTGTGCTGTGAGATAAAAAAGATTGAAAAACACTGGTCTAAATGCTACTTGCCCCTGTGAAGTTACCAGGTGCCAAGGTGTCCCCTTTTGAGGTCATAGCTTACCAGGTGCTGCAATCCTGACCCCATTAACATCAGTCAGCTCCTGGCCTGGGCGCTCCTCGATGATGATCTCCTGGCCGGTCTGGAGACGGAGATCACACGAGGAGCTGGGGGCAGCCACGTAGAAGGGAATGCCGTGGTGCTTGGCTGCAATGGCTAGCTGGTAGGTGCCCACCTTGTTGGCTGTGTCACCATTGGCAACCACACGGTCAGCTCCCACAACTACGGCTAACAGGGGTGGTGAGAAGTTGGGTTTCACTACCTGGCCCTGGACTCCTGGAGACGCACCCACTCCCGTAACCCAGCTCACTGACCTGATATGCCCTTGTGGATCATGGCGGCTGCAGCCATGCTGTCTGTGATAAGGGTAGCTGGGATTTGCTCATAGACCAGCTCGAAGGCTGTCAGCCGGGCTCCCTGGTTGTAGGGCCGGGTCTCAGTGCAGAAGGCATGTTCCAGGCAGCCCATGTTGTGCAGGGAGCGGATCACACCTGTGGGAGTCCCCCCTCCACAAACCAGACAGTCCCAGGGAAGGGCACACAGACAAGGTGGTCCAGAGGTTAGGTGTGTAGGCTCCTAGGTTGGGTGTGGATTTCCAAAAGCTCACCAAACACAGTCCCAACCCTGGGCCCTCTCAGCAGCTATTCCCTCTGCCTAGTATATTCTTCCCCAGACACTGGTATGGTGCCCTCCTCACCTCCTTCACATCTGCTAGAAGACACCTTGTCTGTGAAGCTCTCCCTGATTTCTGGATTTCAACATAGCAACCCATACCTCTGACAGCTTGCTCTCTATCCTTAGCATTTATCACCTAACACCTCGGGTGTACATTTGCCTTCTGTATCTGCGGGCCTAGCCTCTGTGGATTCAACTATGTGACTTGAAAATACAGTAGAACCTCCATAGTTGACCATTTCCCTATGTTGAGCTAACTTTTGTAGAGTCAACACGCACCACATGTATATATCAGCACAGTAGGCCTAGTTCCTCATGTTCACCACTTCCGTATGTTGACCAGTTTGTTACTTATAGTCCTGTGGGTGGTCAACTTACTTTTTTTTTTTTTTGAGACAGAGCCTCAAGCTGTTGCCCTGGGTAGAGTGCTGTGGCATCACAGCTCACAGCAACCTCCTACTCCTGGGCTCAAGGGATTCTCCTGCCTCTGCCTCCCAAGTAACTGGGACTACAGGCATCTGCCACAATGCCTATTTTTTTTTTTTTTTTGGTTGCAGCTGAGCATTGTTGTTTGGTGGGCCCAGGCTGGATTCAAACCCGCCAGCTCAGGTGTATGTGGCTGGCGCCTTAGCCACTTGAGCCACAGGCGCCAAGCCAGTTCTACTTATTTTTTTAAAAAAGCATCTGTGCAGGCTTTTTTCTTGTCATTATTTTTTTCTTTCTTTCTTTTTTTTGTAGAGACAGAGTTGCATTTATAGCCCTCTGTAGAGTGATGTGAAATCACAGCTCACAGCAACCTCCAATTCCTGGGCTTCGGTGATTCTCTTGCCTCAGCCTCCTGAGCAGCTGGGACTACAGGTGCCCACCACAACACCTGGCTATTTTTTTGTTGCAGTTTGGCCAGGGCCAGGTTTGAACCCGCCACCCTTGGTATATGGGGCTGGCACCCTACTCACTGAGCCACAGGTGCCGCCCTTGTCATTATTTTCTTAACAATACAGTATAACAAGTATTTATATAGCATTTTCATTGTATCAGGTATTATAACTAATCTAGAGATGATTTAAAATATATGGGAGGGGCCAGGCACAGTGGCTTATCATGCTTGTAACCTCAGCACTTTGGGAGACCAAGGTGAGAAGGATGGCTTGAGGTCAGTGAGTTCAAGATCTAACTGAGGAAAAGTGAGACCTGTGTCTACAAAAAAAAAATGAAAAATTAGCTGGGTGTGGTGGTACAGGCCTGTATTCACAGCTACTTGGGAGGCAGAGACTGTAGGATCGCTAAAGCCCAGGAGTTTGAGGTTGCAGCAAGCTATGATAATATCACTGTACTCTGGCTTGGGTGAAAAAGAGTGACTCTGTCCAAAAAAAAAAAAAAAAAAAAAGATAGCTCAGTGGCTAAGGTGCCGGACACATACACTGAGGCTGGTGGGTTCAAACCTGGCCCAGGCCTGCTAAAAACAACAGTGACAACTGCAACCAAAAAAATAACTGGGCACCGTGGCAGGCACCCATCCCAGCTACTTGGGAGGCTGAGGCAAGAGAATTGCTTAAGCCCAAGAGTTGGAGGTTGCTGTGAGCTGTGATGATGCAGCACTCTACCAAGGGTGACATAGTGAAACTCTGTTTCAAAAAATAAATAAATAAAAAGGAAAAAAATGTAGGGGCGGCACCTGTGGCTCAAAAGGGTAGGGAGCCGGTCCCATATGCCAGAGGTGGTAGGTTTAAACCCAGCCCCAGCCAAAAACTAAAAAAAAAAAAAAAAAAAATAAAAGTATACAGAAGGATGTATGTAGATTATATGAAACTACTATGCTTTTTTTTTTTGACACAGCGAGTCTCACTGTATCATTCTGGGGTTAAGTGCCATGGCATCATCACAGCTCACAACAACCTCAAACTCTTGGGTTCAAGCATCCTCCTGTCTCAGCCTCCACAGTAGCTGGGACTACAGGTGCCCACCACAATGCCTGGCTAGTTTTTCTGTTTTTACTTTTTAGAGACAGAGCCTCAAGCTGTCACCCTGGGTAGAGTGCCGTGGCATCACAGCTCATAGCAACCTCAAACTTCTGGACTCAAGAGATTCTCCTGCCTTCGCCTCCCAAGTAGCTGGGACTACAGGTGCCCACCACAATGCCTGGCTAGTTTTTCTGTTTTTATTTTTTAGAGACAGAGCCTCAAGCTGTCACCCTGGGTAGAGTGCCGTGGCATCACAGCTCATAGCAACCTCAAACTCCTGAACTCAAGTGAGTCTCCTGCCTTCGTCTCCCAAGTAGCTGGGACTACAGGTGCCTGCCACAAAGCCCGGCTATATTTTGGTTGCAGCCATCAGTGTTGTTTGGCAGGGTCAGCTGGATTCCAACCCGCCAGCTTAAGTGTATGTGGCTGGCGCCTTAGCTGCTTGAGCCATAGGCACTGGGCTGAGTTTTTCTATTTTAGTAGAGACAGTATCTCAATCCTGCTCAGGGTGGTCTTAAACTCCTAAGCTCAAGCAATATACCTGCCTTGGCCTCCCAGAGTGCCACCACACCTGGACAGTATACTATACTATTTTATATTAGGCACTTGAGCATCTAAAGATTTTAGTATCTTTGGGAGGTCCTGGAAGTATCATCCACATAAATGACAGAATTTATTGCGAATCAATCAAAGGCAGAGGTTTGCCCTCAAGCCTTGGTGCCCAGGGATGAGGGTAGGACCCAGGGAAATGGAGCAATTTTCTAGAGAATTCAATGTCAGGTGGAATCTGCTGCTTTGACCCATTCCCTATTCCCAGTCACACCTATCCCAATCTTCCTTTGGTCACTCCCTTCTCCCTAGTCTTCCTGGGGTCCACATCCTGCCCACTCCCTAGGCATATGGTTCGTGCTGGACTCATCTAGTGACTGACTGGTGGTAGGCAGGTGAGCCTATCATATCCCTGAGATATAAAGAAACTTTTTTGGTACCTATAGCTCTTTCTCTTGTGATCTGAACCTTGACAGAACCCCAGGGCCTGAAGATGAAGGAGGGAAGAGCTGAACAACAGGGATAGATGGGCTCTAATGCTATTGGTTGAGCCCCGGATCTAGCCATACCTGAAGCTAACCCTGTAACTGTTCTGTATAAGAATCAGCACATTCACTATTTTTGTGGGTAAAGTGGTTGAGTTTCTTTCAGTTTCATCCAAAAAGGGCCCTGGAAGGCCATTCCCTAACCCTGAGGATGCACACTCACCCAAGGCTGTGCCATAGCCAGCAGTGGCCAGTGCACCGGTGTTACAGTGGGTCAACACGGTCACCTTGCCACTGCTAGGGGCCACCCGCTCCAGCAGGTGGTGGGCTCCCAGGTCCCCGATGCTCCGATTGTCTCTGAGGTCTTTATCCAGCATGTCCTCGGCATAGCGGATCACTCTGGGCCCGACAAAGAGTTCTCAGCACCAGCCAAGAGACCTTGGGGCCCAGGCCAGTCCCTCCTCCTGCTTTTTTTATTTTTGGAGACAGAGTCTCACTGTGTCACCCTAGCAACCTCAAACTCTTGGGCTTAAGCAATTCTCTTGACTCAACCTTCCAAGTAGCTGGGACTACAGGCGGCTGCCGCAATGCCCAGCTATTTTTTTTTTGTTGTTGTTGTTGTAGTTGTCATTGTTGTTTAGCAGGCTGGGGCCAGATTTGATCCCACCAGCCCCAGTGTATGTGGTCGGCATCTTAACCGTGAGCTAGGGTGCCGAGCGGAGCCCTCCTGCTTAAAGCCTTTTGTAGCTGTGGGGCCTGGACCGTTCTGCTGCGGTTACAAAACTGTCACTGCATTTGCTAGTACAACACGTTTATGTAGCACTCCCATGTGCCAGGTGCTAGAGGACACACCAGTAAACAAAACAAAAATCTCTGCCCCTTTGGTGCTGAGGTGAGAGGCACAAGAACAGATAATAAAATGAAGGCAAAAGCAGCAGAATGAGATGACAGAGAACAGGGGATGGGATGTACATACTATAAAGGTAGGTTGGGGGAAGGCAGAAACCTACTCTTGACTTGCAGTAATGGCCTGTGCAAAGGCCCTGAGGCAGGAGACAGCCTCAGGGGCCAATAGGAGTGGCAGGAATGCAAGGAAAGGGAGGAGGAAGAAGGCAGGGACAGGAACCACGACGGGGAAACAAAATTCTTAAAAAGAAAAGACAAGAGAACAAGGTGATACCGAAAAGTGCTTCCAAGTGTGTGTGTGTGGGGCGCTAGGATGTGTTCAGAGGTGGCACAATGAATGGGCTGAGGGCAAGGACGTTGGGGCCAGGCTGCCAAGGCTACACTCCCAGCTCTGTATGTGGAACCTTGGCAAGGGACTTAAGTGCGCCGTGCCTCCATCTGTAAAATGGGTCGCTGCGCGTTTAAAAAAGAATGAGTCAACCAATAGCTTCAATTCAGAGCAGTGCGTGGTACGAAGTCCCGGTACCTTTCTCGGACGGCCTCCTCCGTAGCGCCTTCCCGCGCTGCCTCCTGGGCCGCGTCTTTCGCCAGGTCCTGGGCGGCGCGAGCCATGTTGACGGCGGTAGGCCGGGCAGTGACGAGAAAGCTAAGTTTGTCGCGCACAAAAGCTACGAGCGCTTCAAGTCCCGGTCCCCCGGCGCCGGCCTGTAGCTCCATGGCTAGGCTGAGACAGCCCACTAGGGCGATGGCCGGCGCGCCACGCACCTGGAGGGCAGGGTCCGGGGCGTCAGGGGTTGCGGGTATTTTCCCTACCTCCCGTCCCCCTCCCACCTCCCCGCCGCGCCGCCCCACCTTCATGGAGCGAATCGCCTCCCAGGCCTGGTCCACTGAGTCCACCGACTTGTAACAGCTTTGTTGGGGCAGCAGTAGCTGATCGAGGATCTGCAAGGAACCCCGCGAGTAGCGGATCGCCTCCAAAGTCATCCTGTAGCTTCTGAGATCACCACACGCTGTACTCACTGGGAACCCCGCTCTAGTGTGAAGGAGCCGGAGGCGGAGCCAGATCCCGGGGGCGGGGCCCACTTCGGGAAAGGCGCACGCGCACACTAACCCAGCCCAGCAGGTTCCCGGGACCCCTGTCCAAGTCCCTCTTCCAAGCACAGACCGACAGTTAGCTTTCTCCTCCGAACCACAAAGGTGGTATCATTTATTGGGCGCCTACTGGACACCAGGTTCTGTGTTCAGCGTCCGGCTGATCAGAGTTAAAGATGTATTTCCAATGACAAGATACAGATATTTAATCCGTATTTGTTCAATAATTCTCCAAGTTTGAAGGGGGAATTGGGGTGGGTCAGGCCCACTGATGGATGTATGACTGTTTCTGGGCCATTTTACCGTAACATTCTGTGGCTTTTCTACAGGTATACCCCTTAGTTAAGAATAACAGTGAATGCCTGCATGCTCCAGCCCCCAGTGCCCTGGGTATACCCCATTGTGCCTCGCCCCTGGGCTTCCTATGTGGCTACTGCGGCTTGGCTCCCTTTCCACCCTTCACATTTAGCCCAGGCCATCTCCTCCAGGAAGACTGCCCTGACTCCAGGTTAACCTGAGTCACTAATTTGAAGCCTTCATTATGCTGGGGTGGGGGGGAACCACATCTGTGGCCCCACATAAGCATCTGTTGAGAGAGGCCTGTCCAGTATAGCTGGGTGGAAGGGACAGAAGGCAACCAAGCACGTTCTAGTAACCCACAGCAGGGGCAAAGAGCAGGGCTTTAATATCCAGGGCTCACAAGGCACAAACACCCTCACCAGGACCAAATAAATAACAACTCCATCGTTGTAGGAAGGCAGGTCTAGGGAGAGGATAGCATTTGAACTCTCCAGTGTGGGTAGGTGTCTGTAGCCTGAGCAGGGTCTCCTGGGTGTTTCATGGCCTCTGGAGGGGGTCTAGTCCACAAATGCTCACTCACTCACTCTCTGAGCCAGAGTAGTCAGCCACAAGAGAGGAGCTGAGGCTGCAGGGGTGTGGTGTGTCTGTGGGGTCAGCTACCTCCTGGGAGGACCCTGGTGGAGAAAGGGGCTTGTCCTGACAGCTCCCCTCCTGCCCTCTTGTTGTGGGGGTCTTTGCTTGCTCCTGAGGACAGTGTCCAGGGGATGTGGTCTTGTCCTGGGTAATCTCTGGCACCTGAGATTCTCCAGACCTGGAGGTCTCAGTTGCATGCTGTGGGCTCTCTGGGACATCCCGGGACTTCCTCCGCACAATACCCAGGTTTCCCACTGTGATGGGAGAGCTGGTGGGCATAGTTTTGCGGCTCTGGGTGAGCTTCTTCAGGACGCTGCCAACTGTGCTGCTGGTGCTGGAGCCTGGGACGGAGGAGAACCAGGAGCGGCTGATAATCTCTGTCCGCTTGAGTTTTTGCTTGTCCTCATAGGCTGAGGGGGAGGAGAGGACGTTTGAAGGGAGCAAGTTAGGGGGTCTAGAGCTGCTCTCCTGCCAACATCCACTCATGGCTGGGGAGGCCCCATTTCTCCCCCAACCCCGAGGAGCCTCCCCACCCCCTGGCCTCCCACGCACAGTCCAAGGTGTGGAACTTGAGCAGGGCAGCCAGCCTGCGGTCATCCTCTGTCTCAGGCACCAGCGGGATGGTAAGGCTCGCCTTGGCCTGCAGTGCCTGGTCTCTCTCTTCCTCCTCCTGGATGGCTTTTTTCTTTTCCTGTGTGTAGGGAGAAAGCATAGGGGATGGAGGGCTGTATCAAAGCCCTTCTCCTTATGTCCCAATGGGCATTACTATGTGAGGGAAGGGCCTCACAGTGCCTGAGGCACAGAAGCCATTCAACAAGTGGGAGCTGAAAAAGTCATTAATACATATCCTTGTCTATCCCTCATTCATTCTGCAAGTATTTGTGGGACACTGACCTTGTATAAGGCCTTGTTCTAGACACTGGGGATACAGCAGTGGGCAGACAAAAACCTTATGGAGCTGACTTTCTAATGGTCAAGACAAAGTGTCATAGTAAGGAGAAGAATGCAGAGAAGGGGTGGGTATGGTGGTCCAGCTACTCGGGAGGCTGAGGAAGGAGGATCTCTTGACCCTAGGAGTTCAAGGCTGCAGTGAGCTATGACTGTACTACTATACTCCAGCCTGGGTGACAGGGCAAGACACTGTTTCAAAAACTAACAAACAAAAAATGCAGGTTAGAGGGTGTGGGGTGGGGAGTGGGCTGGGGATTTAACTTTAACTGTGGTGGTTGTAGGGGGACAAGGAAGGTCTCCTGGCTTGGCACCTGTACCTCAGTGGCTAGGGCACCAGCCATATACACTGCGGCTGGTGGGTTCAAACCCAGCCCTGGCCTGGCAAACAATAACTACAACAAAAAATAGCCAGGCATTGTGGCGGGCACCTATACCTGGGAGGCTGAGGGAAGAGAACTGCTGAAGCCTAAGAGTCAGAGGTTGCTGTGAGCTGTAAAGCCACAGTACTCTATTGAGGGTGACACAGTGAGACTCTCTTAAAAAAAAAAAAAAAAGGAAGATCTCCCTAAGAAAAGTCACATTTCAGAAAAGATGTATGAGTGAGGGAGTGATGTGGGCATCTGTAGGAAAAGTGTTCAAAGGTGTAAGGAATAGCCTACGTAAAGCCCCTGAGACAGACGTGTGGATGGTGTGGAATGGATGAGGGGAAGATGGAAGAACATGAAATAGAGTAGTATCTTTCAATATGTAATATGTAGAGGTGGGGAGAGGAAAGGGTTGTGGGGAGGACTTCAGCTTCTACTGTAAGTGAGGAGAGAGGCACAGAGGGTTCTGAGGATGTGAGAAGGGAACAGCATGGTGGCTGTGCCACATGGCTCCAGGCAGGAGGTGGGGACTGTAGAATTTGACAGAAGTGGACAGACACTGGATATCATTTGAAGGCAAAGCCTAACAGAACTGCTAATGGACAGGGGAGTGGGGATTATAGGGGAGTGGGGATTATAGAAAGAGATGTCACACCTGATTCCAGGCTTTGGGGCCTGAATGCCTGGAAGGAAGGAGCTGCTTCTGTTGAGAAGGTGGAGGTGGGCAGGTGCAGGTGGGGCATGTTACAGATGGATCAGGGTCTAGTGGGATGTTAAATATGAGCGTAGACTCCTCATGTGGAGATGCCCAGTAGGCAGGGGACACACAGGGCAGAGAAACCTTTTCAGTAACAAAAAGTAAGAAAACTAGCAGTTTTTGCTCTAATAATAATGACCACAGAACGATCAGAAAAGGAGACAAGAGGATATGGGAATGGTGGGATGTAACACTAGAGTTTGTGCTCCATGGCAGGGCCTGGGGCGCTCCTGCCTGGGCTGTGTGCAGTGCCCAGGGGCACTAGTTGCCCACCAGTGTGAGGTGGAGGGAGAAGGGAGAAGGTCCTCATGGTCTGTCAGACCTTCTAGCTCTACTGCCACTTGAGGTGAAAACCCCCTGACTCATTCTGACAGTTTCACCAAGTTATTTTTGCCTCAGCTCTGGCAGCCCCTGTGCGTCCCAGGGGTATCCTCTTTGCCAGGACAGTGCCCCTGGTGGTGCGAGTCTGGTAGTTGGATTTGTCCCCTTAGCGACTCTACACACAGGCTCAGGTGTCTGGCCCAAACATTTACATATTGCAATACACATTACTGTATTTCATTAAGATCACTTTCCCTGTTTGTTACATTTAGGGCACTGCAGGGATGATTCTGGAAATGATGTGGGGGTGGGCTAACGATGTAGGAATTTCATTTCAGGATGGTTAAATGGCCCTATGAAACGTGTTAGGAGCTGACCATGTTGTTATTACTGTCCTGCTAGCCCTGGCCTTTCAGAATCTACTGGAAATGATGGCCCATTTCTCCAGGGGAAAGGACTGTGGGCTTCCTGAGAGGCATAGCACAGAGAAGCAGGGGCAAGTTATGGTCTCAATGTTTGTGTCCCCCAACTAAATTCTTATATTCTTATACTGAAACTCAATCTCTAACATTAAAGTATTAAGAGGGAGGGTTCATATCCAAAAGAGCTTCTTCAAGGAAATAAATAGATAAAAGTCAGGCCCTAAGGGGCATCATTAAGTCAGGAGGGTGTATTTTTCATGCAAACACACATTTCCATGGGATTAGCGTCCTTATAAGAGGATCAAGGGTGTTTGTTCATCCCTCCTATCAAACGAGGTTGCAGTAAGATGTGTTATGAGGATTGTACCCTCATAACACCTTGGACTTAGACTTCCCAGCCTCCAGAATGGTAAGCAATAAATTTCTATTATTTATAAATTACCTAGTCTGAGGTGTTTTTATTATAGCATCAGGGATGGATTAACACAGGGCATGGGGCTCGGCACCTATAGCTCAACTGGCTAAGGCGCCAGCCACGTACACCTAAGGTGGCAGGTTCGAATCCCCAGCCTGGACCCGCCAAACAACAATGACGGCTGCAACCAAAAAACAGCTGGGCGTTGTGGCGGGCGCCTGTGGTCCCAGCTACTTGGGAGGCGGAGGCAAGAGACTCGCTTGAGCCCAGGAGTTGGAGGTTGCTGTGAGCT
>CAUYTI010132931.1:0-18876 GCA_963575145.1 Galago senegalensis | reverse complement strand
TTAAAGCAATAACTGAGAAAATGACATGAAGGCTGTGATGACCAGTTTGATGGAAGTAGTTCAGAATGCATGTGAAAACCCCATACTGTACCCCAGAAGTGCATTAATGTACATAGTTAACATTCAATTAAAAAAAAAATTTAAAAAAAAATAGTATTTTAGTAGTATTACTTTAGTAATACTTTACTTTAGCATTACTAAATACTACTTAAGTATTAGTCATGCATGTGAATGTTAAGTATTACTAATACTTTAGTATTACTTTAATACTTTACTTTAATATTGAAGCATGGAATATTTGAAAACTATTGACAAAATTGTGCAGGACTTCTACATTACAACTATGAAACTTTGCTAGAGTGAATTAGAGAAGACTAAATTAAGAAGAAATATGTCATATTCAAAGATTGGAAGATACGATATTGGTAAACTATTAACAGACAAATAGAATACAATGAATACATAGTTCAGAAATAGAATTTCAGTAAAGGCACCAAGGTAACTCACTGGGGAGAATAAAATATTTTCACAAATTATGGATGTGGATAAATAGATAGATAAAAATGAACCTAGACCTCCCAGAACACACATGAAACAAAATTTAATTTTAGATGGATTGTGGATTACATGTAAAAGCTAAAGGAAGCTAATGGAAAAAAACACAGAATATCTTTGTGACCTGAGCGTAAGCAAACAGTTTTAGACAGGATACAGAAATTACTAACATAAGAAAATTAGAACTCATACATCATCAAAATTAAAAATTTCTGCTCATCAAAAGACACTTTCATCTAAGCAAAATCAGAAGCTAAAAACTTAGAGAAAACATTTTGTCATTCACATGTATGACCAAAGATTTTGCACAGAGGCTCACGCCTGCAATCCTAGCACTCTGGGAGACAGAGGTAGGAGGATATCTTGAGGATATCTTGACCCCCATCTCTACTAAAAATAGAAAAAAAAATAGCTAAGCATTGTGGCAGATGCCTGTAGTCTCAGCTATTTGGGAGGCTAAGGCAGGAGGATCTCCTGAACCCAGGAGTTTGAGGTTGCTGTGAGTTAGGCTGACGCCATGGCACTCTAAGCGAGGCCACAGAGTAAGACCCTGTCTCACCAAAAAAAAAAGACTATTTTGATTTATCTTTATATTGTCCCAAGGTCCTAAGTGCCTTTCATACAGTAAGTGCTTTCTGAATTTTTGTTGGCTTTGAATAGCAAGTAATCAAATTACATATTATACTTAAATGTACAAAATAATCATCAGAATTGCACTTAAATGTGCAAAATAATCATAATTATGTTACAGAAATCTAGCTCAGTTATGGTGAAATAATTTGTTTTATGATATATTTTTATGAGGCTATGTTCCTTTAGTTGCCATAATTAATATATCATGTTTTCTTTTAATTTTGAGTATTGTATAAAAATTTATTATTAAGCAATGTGAAAATATCTAAAAATTAAAATTAAAAAAAATGCGTACCAACTGCATTTGCTAAGGGTTCTTGGCACACTTTGGAGATTTGTTTTTTAAGCGGAATTGTGAGACAGACTTCCAGTTGGTCCCCACTGCCCCTTCTGCCCTTCCTCCATAGTAGGTTTTTACTACAGAATGGACACAGACCCCCTAGATAATTAGGGTGTTGCTTTTCCTCCCTGGCCTTTAGATATAGAAGTGAGTAAATACCGGCTAATGAGAAACAAATGAATCATCCTCCTCCCACTCCTCCTCGACATGGCGACATAATTACTGCAAGTCTGTAGCCACCTGGAACCCTGGGATGATTTGGGGGGGCACTCCACATTGAGTTAAGCACAAGATGGGGCAGGCCCCAAAGTGGGGTGTATGCCGTTCCAGCCTGGGACTGACCAGTCTACCTCTGGCTGTGGCAGAAAACTAAGCCTTTATCTTGTTGCAACCACAGTTATTCCTTGTACATTTGCTTAATTATTGCTATTGTGATGAGCACATAGCCCTAACTGACTTGTCTATGCAGAGTTGAGGAACCTGGTTGGGGGCTGACTACTGACCATCATGTTCACTTCTAACATGACCTGGAACCACTTGCCTAGTGGACATAAGATCCAATTATTTCATCTGTAAAATGAGCAAAACCACAACCTCCCCAGAAACCCAGTTGATAAGGTTGTGGAAATGGCTTGATACTCATATGACCCGTGCGATAGGCCGCCTGGGCGTGAAGGCCCCAGGTTAATGTTCACAGTTACTAATGCTAGCTGCTATTGTTACTCAAAATTCTGAAGCAATTGTTTATTGTTCTTAATATGACTTTCAGAACCAAAATTATGTAAATTAAATCAAAGACCAATTCTCACAGGACTTGATGAAAAGAGTGAGAAATAGATTAATTTCAAGAGCTGTTGAAGCAGCTGTTCTGGTCCATCGAGGGTAGCGTGGTCCTGCCCACAGCTCCAGGTAGTGAGAGGACTCCACGGTACAGCCTGACCCTCACAGCTACCGTCTGGGTCTTCACACAGATTTGCATGTGCTTGTCCAAAAACGCAGAGAACATGCTTAGCTCCGTGCCTGGAAATCGATGGTAGTTGACTATGAACTTACCTCTATGAATGTCTCAAACTAGATAAACTTCTTAGGAGACATGAGCTACGGATAAAATATATTTATTTTATTTTAGTGTGTGTATATCTTAGAGGAGTAAAAAGACAAGTAGTACAAATTCTAATTAATAAAACTTTGGAAAAATACATGACAAATGTTGCATCTGCCCTCTAGTTTACACGCAAATTAGTTTATAACTTATCTTAAATTTTCATTTAGTACTAAACTGATTTAAAGCAGAATCTCTGAAAAGGTTCAATATGCTAATGGGCATTACCAATTGCTAAGAGACACGTAAAATTAGTAATTTCCCCTTCTTTTCTATGTAAACATTAATAACAACCTCCTCCCAAGTCCAGAACACCACAGAACACAGTTTAAAAATGTTTGCACTAAGAAGTCGTGAGGTCTTACAGGTGTGGTCTGTGTCAAAGACCACAAATCTCTTGGGACCCAAGACTGCAGGTGAACAACTGTGCCCGTCAGATAGTGGTGGCAGAGACGGGGTTACTTCTTATGTGCAGGCTTCCGCTCCGTGAATTCAGGGGATCAGGCTGCCCGCTGGAGAAGGAAGGACAGGGAGACTCCTGGGCAGAAATGCCATATGATGTGTAATTAGCAGTGTGCCCTGGAGGGACGGCCACTTCCTGGCAATGTGACTGGGGGACAAACTTTCTCAGCCTTCTATGCTTCCTCTGACATGAAATAAAGGAACAATTAGCTTAATGACCTGTAAATACCAAATAATTATAAAATTCTCCTGTTTGATCTGAGCTTAGTGGAATGATAGAGGGTTACCTGGTAAAGAAGGTGAGCAACATGGTGTCAGGTATCTGGGGAGTGGCTTGACCCTTCAGAGCTACGAGGTGGCAAACTCTCCCTACACCTCAACAGTCCCCACTGGCCATTTTGGTCTAGTTATACTGCTTTCATTTCTAACCTTCTTTTGATTACTCATCAATAACAGTATTAACAACCGTAATAATGGTTGAGTTAACTGAGTGCCTCCGTTTCTTAAAACTGCTTCCTCATGTATTTCCTACCTGACCCTTTGCTCATTACGCAGCAGGAAGTGAAGTCAGGAGTGTCTCTCTGTGTCTGATCTGTTACGGCAACAGGGGACCTGCTGGATGAGGTCCCTGGACGAGCACAGGGCAGTCAGGCCCGGTCGCCGACCTCCAGGCTAATGTTCATCCTTGGAGATGGTTTTTTTTTTCTTCCTCACTAACATTTTATAATTCTTTTCTGTGTGCTTTTAGTATGTGGACCTCTTCCACGTTTGGACTTCTCAACCTTAACTTTGCACAGGGACTGTGATTTCCATATACCTGGAGCTGGAGCTTCTTATTTCATTTCAACCCTGTGGCTTCTTTCTTTATCCACAGGTGGTTAAAACATCCCCCTGGTAGGAACGCCCCTGGTGACATCAGTTTAAATGCAGACTTCAAATCGACTTTGATAAAAAAGTCTTAAACCTCAACACACAAATAAAAGTATCCAACCTTGGAAAGTACCAAGATTTAATAATTCTCTCTTTAACCATGTTTTTATACAAATTAGTTCATATCATCAGGAATAAGGAAGTATTTTAGGTTAAAAACATGTTTATCAATTACACAGGGGAGAAGAAAGGTGGTGTTGATAAAGGATTAAAAGATAAAATCATTTGTCTTATGTAGTAACTTTTATTTCACAACATGTTTAAAAACAGCCTTTACCAGACTCTGTCCTGGGCTCTGATTGGTTTACAGATAAGCAAGATTAAAAAAAAAAAAATAAGTCCCTGACCTCAAAGACTTCCTAGTGTGAAGGAAGGTGAGGGGAGGAACAAGGTTCATTGTATTAAATCCAAGTGAAAAGAGCCTCAGCGAGAAAGGCAGACAGTGGTGATGTTTAGGCCTTTTCTGGCATAACTCAGAAAAGAGGTGATGGCTGAGCTGAGTCCAGGATGGATAGGAATCCTTTAAGTCAAGAATGGGAGGGCAGATGATGATTCCAGGCATTAGTCTGAGCGTATGGAAAGGGCACCCCACTTTATGACGGTGACGTTCTTTGTTGTGGCTGTGGCTGGGTTATACACGCGTATTCGAGAAAGATCTAGATGGTGGCTGTGGAGAAAGTTGGTGTGAGGGGAAGCGAGACGAGTGTCTGCAGGAGTTTCAATGAGAAGTGTCCCCAGTGCTGGGCTGATGACCGAGGAAGGGGGAGAGATGGTGAGACAGAGATTTGGGATGTAGGTTTCATAAAGGTGATGGGTACAAAGAATGAATAATTTTTCATTTGTAAGTATGAGCAGAAAGGTAATTACTTTGAAAAGGAAAGTTTGGGAGAGCAGAAAAGTTCTTTTGCAATATGACGGTAAACAGTCAAGTGGCAAAATAGAAAGCTGGATACACAAGTCTGGAAATTAAGGAAGATCTATAGGCTGAAATTATATACCCTAATGTCATCAGGTAAGATCTAAAAACAGGGTACCAGCAAACTCACCTAGAGAGAAAGTGCACACAGAGATATTTCCCAGGAGTTTGTCTGAGCATATCAAGGGAGAGATGATTGCTTTGAAATATAGTTGCTGTCAGAGAAGAACGGGCCTCCTTCCGTCTCTGCCCTTACGAACTGCAATGGAAGATGTACCTGGAACATAAACGAGAAAATCCTTCTGCACAGATGGAGGTGTTGCTAAAGTCCAGGAGCATTGGTGGGGGGACAGAGACAGCAGGGCAGATAAAATGCTGTGCGGCTGACACCGACCATTGTTCCTTCTCGCCCACCCATGTTAATGAAGCATCTATTCCTTCTGGGCAAGAACGAGCCTCCCATCTTATTTCCCGTGGATGTTCTTTCTTCTTCTCTGTGACTACGAGTCCAAGGGCAAATTCCCTAACCTGGAAGCCTGGGGGTGAGGTGCTCAGACCACCACTGCGTCATGAATTCAGTTCTGTTGATTAAAGGAAATTATCATAATGAACCGTACCTGATATGGAAATAAAACTTCATAATATGACAAATGAAATATAACCATTACTAACAGGGTGCTTTTCTGTGACCACTATTTCTCACTGTTGATGTCAATGTTCTCAGACATCTCTCTCTCTCTCTCAATATTCTCCTATTTTCCCTGGGATATGGAGGCTAGGGGGAATTTCTGAAGACACGAACATGGGGTATAAGAATGCATCCTGAGTTGTTCTATTTTAATTGCCTGTGTTAAGAGGATCTGTTTCATATAGTTCAGGTCTGACTTATAGTCCTCAACTGACCAGTTTGGCTAAAGCAAATACAAGAATTCTGATTGACCCACCATGCAGGGGGCTGGTTCACACTAGGCCTGGGGGAGGGGAGGAGATGGTGTGTGTTCTTGTTATCACACAGAGGCAGAAAGAGAAGTCAAAACAACCCAGAAATATAGTAGTTTTGACCTGTGCCCCCGAGGGCTGGCAAGATTATTGCTTTGCCACATTATTTTATTGCTTGGATAAGTCAAACAGTAGCTACATGCCCTGCCCAAGGTATAAAGTGTGTAAATGTTACATGGCTACCCATGTGCATGCAGCTGCTTCTGATGGTTCACAGGGAATAAAGCCTCTCATATGAAGAAAGAAAACACAGCAGGCGCAAGGTATGTACCTGTATAGACCCCAGGGTACGTTCTCATGGACAGCGATGACAATCTTCCTAGCATTTCTGTGCTTAAGTGATTATAATTTTATAGATGCAGTCTGGAGAGTGTATGGGATTCGCCTAATCTCATAGGAATAAGTAACAAAACTAAACTCAACTAGGGAAGGACACGAAGAAATAAAACTTCATAACGTGACAAATGAAACATAACAATAATGGAAGGATTTGGAGATAATGTTCTACAAATAATCAGTGAACTTTCACATAAACTCTTTGGAATCTCCGTCATCATTTTTAAAACTCTACTCTGACCTCCCACACCCTTTTCCCCCCAGTCTGTTTCATTTAAGTAGAATTTGCTGGACGAGGGCACGGAGGTCCTGGAACTGGGTGTTTCAGGCCCAGGATTTCCACCTTTTTTCAACTGGTGAAGACAAACGAATCCAGGCAGGTTTTTTTCTTGTTTGTTTTTAACCTTGATCAGACTCTGCCTAGGGAGAACAGCAAGGCAAGCATGGAAAGTTCAGGTTCACCCGCAAATACGGACCAACAACCTCGTTAAATGAGAGGGGATTATGGAAACATGCTACAAATGAAAGCAGAATAGGCTTAATCCTTTAAAACACATACATATCTATTTACTGTCACTCTGAAAGTGTGGTTCATTTGATAGCTTGGATAAATATTTATGTACTCTGCATTATGCATTTGAATTTAGTGTAAAATCAGTTTAAAATATTCCCAATTGCAGCACAGCTGACAAGCTGAATTCTGAATGAGATGACTGCTGGAAGGTAAAATGTTCTTTTCGTTAAGCCTTACGTAAAACAATATTCTCACATGCCTTCACTCACAAATATATCAACTTATTATCAAAAGACCACTTTGAAAGACTTCCATTTTCAAATTATTCCTCTTCTCCAAATAGCCAAGTATAACTAGAGTAAATTTTTAAAAAATTACAGCAATTATAATTCCAGTCATTAGAGGATAGAAAAAAATGTTTTTTTTCTTGTTCTGAAATAATAATGCCTTAAGTAAATATGAGACTTTGCCACTTTTTAAACTTGATTTAACACAAGCAATCTCATTGGCATTTCCTTTAACAAACACTCCACTTTGAAGAACTGATTCACCAGCCTAAAATTACAGACCGGGACGGGGTGGGCCTTGGGCCAGCACTAACTGTCCGAGGTGCTTCCCAGGCTAGGGGTCTTCTGCCATGTCAGACTTTTCTCAGTATTTCCAGAGTGTGCTATTTGCAAATTATAAATTTTGTAGCAAATTAAGGTAACAAATTGTTGCAATGATTAATCTCTTATTAAAGTAACTCCAGTATTCAAAACCAAGAGGTTGACATTCTTTTTGCAACACTAGGGGTCAAAGGGTTTCCATTTGTTGCCTTTCTTCCCTTACAGTTGAAAGAGAATGAAAGGAAAGAGAAAAATAAGAATAAGAGAAGAAAAAAGGAGAGAAGAGGGAGGGAAAAGATGAGAGAGAAAGAAAGAGACAGGGAGAGAGGAAGGACAGAAGGAGGGAGGGGGGTCGTGAAGTTATTCCACTTTATCATTTTATCTACCGATGCAAATTACCCAGAAAATCTGGTTTTGACTGTATAAGACAGACGATCCCTCATCTGCAGCTGTCTCACGATGGCCCCAACACTATCGCTGTCTCTTGAGCAGGCTCTTTGTTAGTAACCGTTCCCTCACAGCACCTAGGAATTATTTTCAGATGAAATCTAAGTGCTTAATCTTATTATTTATTCATTTACAATGCACTAAATATATGACGTGCAAATAATTGTTCTTTTCCAGCCCACTGAGTCTTCAGTAAAATCCTTGTGATTCTATTAGCAAAACATTCCCAGGGCGGTGGACGGAAGGCTTGGGGGATAGTTAAATGCTTGTTTATCAAATTAACCTTTCTCGTAAACTGAGACGCTATGGAAGCACAGTGGTTATTTAACAAGCATAGCTACTTCTGTGGAAGGGGAGAGAAGCTCCCTGGACGTTTACACTAAGTCCAGCACAAGTTTGAGGAAACCCTGTGTTAAACAGTGAAAGTTTTCACGATGTAGCACAACATGACTTTTATACAATAACTTTGCAGCCTTTAGAAAGTCTAGAACTGGTAATAAAGAGGCCTAGTTCACGTTTTATGACTTGTGACCTCTATGCCCTGAAATCTGCACCCCGTAGCTCATCATATTGGTCACCACTGCCTGCAAAGTGCCTCACGATAGCCCTGGTCTCTTAGGCACGAGACAGCATCCAACAAAAAAGACAGAAGAAAGAAAAGTCGAGTAGAAGAAATAGATTACGATAACATTGCTTATTTAGCATGCTGTCTTAATGTCTCATGCATGAGAAAGTATCGTTTCCAATGATTAAGTGAACTTCTGTGTTCAAAGGCCATAGAGAGATGTAACTAAAAGTGGTAAAAATATCGGAGTCTAGAAACAATAAAATACAATGTTCAAGTAGGGACTATATTTTTAGGAAACTCAATCATTTAACCCTTTATTCTGCAAATGTCTATTAAGCTTTCACTCCATTGAGAGCACATCCTGGGGTCCATGGCACAAGTAATCACAGTCCCCCTTTAAGGGTGGCCTTGGTTCACGGGAAGAGCCTCAGCTTTGGGGTCCACTGACCAGCATTACTTTCATCATTTATTCATTTCTGTTAGTAGTGCAGTAATGCAAAAATCACATAATGATCCTCAGATTGCTTTTTTAAAATAAGCTTTTTAAAAATTATTTCAAAATACTAATGGTACAAATGTTCTTGGTGGTATGGATTGCCTCTGTAAAGGCCTGGAGTCACGGCCATAAGTGTGCCCATTGCCACGTCAGTGTTTCTGGTTAGGTAGACGGTCCTCCCCCCCACTGGTCTCTGGTGAGTGCTCCTCCCCTCGGCACACGTGGGCCGTGCTCCTCAGGACTTCCAAGTTAAACATGAGTCTCTGCAGTGTTTGCTTCTCCATTCTTCAGACACTTCACTCAGGATAATGGTCTCCAATTCTGTCATTGTTGCAAAAGGCATCAATTCATCCTGATTTATGACTGAGAGGTACTCCCTGGTGTACATAAGCCACAACTCCATTAACCCTCTCGGGAACTGACGGGCACTGGGGTCAATTCCACACATTTGCAATTGTGAATTGTGCTGTAGTAAACATTCCAGTGAACGTGTCCTTATGATAGAAGCGACTTCTGTGTAGACACACCCAGTAGAGGGCTGCTCTGTCGCACAGTAGGTCTACTTTTATTTTTTGAGAGATCTCCATGTGTTCTCCACGGCAGTTGTGCTAATCTGCAGTCCTATCCACAGCGTGTGAGCATTCTTTCCTAACTGCGTCACTCTCAGTGTCTGTAGTCTTTGGACTTTTTAGTAAAAGCCTTTCTAACGGTGGTAAGGTGATGTCTCAGGGAAACCGGAATTTCCATGATGATTAGTGACATTGAGCATTTTCTCGTATGTTCATTGGCCGTTTGTCTGTCTTCTTCTGAAAAAATTCTGTTTATGTCTCATGTGCAACCTTTTACGGGCAGTTTGCTGCTTTCTGGCTGATTTGTCTGAGTTCCATGCGGACTCTGGTCACCACATGCCCAGCTGATGAATTTCTTTCGTTCAGTCTGTCGGCCGTCCATTTGCCGTGCCGCTTATTTCTTTAGCTGTGCAGAAGCTTTTCATTTAATCAAGTCTTTCATCAAGTCCTAGTCATTTATTTATTATTTATTTTGTTGCAGTTGTTGCCATTGGTATCTTAGTCATTAATTCTTTGACTGGACCAATATCTAGATTTCCCTACATTTTCTTCTAGAATTCTGATGGTTTCATGACTTCATTTAAGTCTGGCATCCATCTCGCATTAACTTGTGTGACTGGTGAGAGTTGCATACCCGTTTCGTTCTTCTGGTTGTGGTCATCCAGTTCAGCACCGTTTATGGACTAAGGCTTCTTGTTGTGGTCATCCAGTTCAGCACCGTTTATGGACTAAGGCTTCCTGACCCCAGTGTGCATCGTAGTCGACTTGATCAGAGGTGAGTCGGCTGTGTGCAGATGGTTTTCCACCTGTGTTGTCTCTTCTGTTCCATTTACCTGTGTCTCTGGTTTTGTTCCACTCCTAGGCTCTTTTGCTTACTGGATCCTGTAAGCATAGTTTGAAGTCAGGTGATGCCTCCAGATTTTTGCTTAAGATGCTCCAGCTATTTGGGCTCTTTTCTGGTTTCTTATGAAGAATAGAGTAACTTTTCCAGATCTGTCAAATATTGCGTTGGGATATTAATGGAGGGCGCATTGAATCTGTAAATCACTTCAGGTTGAATCAACATTTCAATAATGTTAATAACGTTGATTCTACCTGAGAGAACAAGATCTGTCCTACATTTCTGCCCCTAGGCCCTCAGTGAGCAATCCCACGTCAGGCCAGGGAGAAGCGTACTTGTCCAAAGTTTTCTATGGGGTGTTCAAGCAGGTTCCATGCCCTCCCCTGAGAGATGCCCCCTGCTCTGTAAAGCAGATGGGCAAGCACTGCCTGGGAGCGCTGGGGAACAAGGAGCTCACGGACCTAGTTCTCCTTTGTCTGATGAAAGGTTTTAAGAGAAAAAGTGCAAGTCCTGCTCTCAGTGGAAGCCTCAGCATGGTGCACACACTCGCAGAGGGGAGCAGCCCCTCCAGAAAGCCTGGGCTCCATCATCTGTCTTGGCAACCGTGGGTGGGAAAGAGGCACGGAAGACAAGAGTCTGAGTGGGGGGTGGCCAGCACGCTGGTCATCTCTGTCCTGTCTCTGGAAGGCAGCTTATCCAGAACACCCAGCATGTGTGGTCACACAAGTCCCCTGGGACCCACCATGGCCCATGGCTCCCACAGTCTGGTAAGAGTTGGAAGATGTTTGTGTGAGAATGAGCCAGGGAGTGAGATGAGAACTGAGATGGTAGATGCATCTTAAGTTTGGAGAATTTTAAAACATACATTCAAATAAAGACTATTAACTAAAGAAACAACTCGAAACTCACAATTCAAGTCAAGGGATGACGTTGGTAGCATTTTGGAATCTCCTCTGCTCCTTGTGTGTGTGCCTCCCCAGTCACACCAGCCCAGTAACCTCCAAGGAAAACGATCATTCTGGGTTTTGTGCTAATCAGTCCATTACATTTCTTTACTGTTTTTGCTACATATTATTGGTAGCTCTAAGGAATATAGTGCATATAATTAGAGGTGCCTATTTTTATACTTTTAAATAATAGAATAATCCTTTTTTTAGTTCCATAACATGTTTCTCCCAGTAGTATGGTTTAGGGAATTGAATTAATCTAATTCATAACTATAGTTAATTTATTTTCACTTATGAATATCATTGCACTGTCTGAATATAGCACACTGTTTACAGTTGAACAACATTTAAAACATTAACCTTTTTTCTATTGCAAACACCACTGCCTTGTGAATTGTAGATTGTCTCTGCTCATGTGCAGGATTTCCCCCAGTGTGGACACCTACGAGTGGAATTATACCTATTTAACTTCTCTGCATGCTGAAAACTGCTCTCCCAAAGCACGTGCGATAGTTTTCACTTTACAAGCAGTGAGTCAATGTGGCCTCTGCTCTGAATGCTTTTCAGAACATTGTGCTGTAAAATGATGTTTTGTGAGACATCAATATATACTCCCAGATACACTTCCAGGGTCGCTGACGAGTTTGAGATCTTTTCATGTATTCAAAGGTTATTCATATATCCCCTCTATGAAATGCCTATTTGTAGGGTTTTTGTTCAATTTTGACTGGTTGTTTCCTTTCTTTCTTTTTGAGTGATTGGTAGAATAACAATCACTTGTTGGTTATAGATGCTGTGAAATTTTTCTCGGTTCTTAATGTATATTTTGTGGGCTTTATGGTGTCTTGTGATGATCAGCAGTTTGTAATTTAAATCCAATAATGCATTTTATCTAAAATAGACTTTAATCTATTTTACCCTATCGTTTGCCTTCTTTGTTTCTTCTTTAATAACCGTTCCCTGACCTGATGTCATAAGTTACCCTATAATAATTAGAGAGGTTTCTATTCCCATTTACATTTTTATTCATCTACATTTGATTCTTTGTCTTAGTCTGTTTATTTGTCTTTGTTTGTTTGTGAGACCAAGTCTCACTCTGTACTCTGTCACCCTGGCATCACAGCTCACAGCACCCTCAAACTCTTGGGCCCAAGTGTTTGATTCTCTTGCCTCCTGAGTAGCTGGGACAACAGGTGCAAAACACCCCACTAGTTTTATTTATTTTTTTTTTTTAGTAGAGATGGTCTCTACTCAAGTGTCTCACTCTTATTCAGGCTGGTCTGCAATTCCTGAGCTCAAGCAGTCCACTGGTCTCAGCCTCCCAGAGTGCTAAGATGACAGGCTTGAGCCACCCCACTCAGCTTACATTTGATTCTTTGAATGAGACAGAGTTAATCTGGCATTATTTCCCAAGCGGGTAAACAATGATTCCAGCATTGTTTATTCCAGCGTCTTATCCACTGATCGACACTGCTAGCTGTCATAAGTTATACCAGATTTTCATATATCGATGTCATCATTTCTTAACTGTTTATTCTGTTCCATTTGTCTAGAATTCTACTCTTGAGCCAATGCCATATGTGTATTATTAAAAGTATTACAGTTCCATGGTAATTTTTATTACAGCAAAGAAAATGTTCTTCTTTAGGGCTATTTCTGACCCTTAGCTCTCCCCTAAATTTGTAAAATTTTGCATAGATCCTGTGGGACTATTGATTAGCATTGATGAAGAGAAGCAGCGTTTTTATTATAGTGAATGTTTTTAACGGAAGACCTGGGTGTCTGCCCATATGTGGTTCTTGTATAACATGTTCAACTGAATATTAAAACCTTTTCCTCAAAGATCTTAAACTATTTTTTAAGATTTATTCCTAGATATCATATGTTTTTTTCCTTGCCGTATATAGTAAAGAATTTACTTTTAGTTGTATTTTCTAATGAATTATTGTTTTTATTTCATATATTGGCTTGTTATCCATTATCCTTGTTAAAATCTGCCAATATTATCTTTGAATTTTTTAGTGATTTTTAATAGCAGTTGTAACAGCAGAAATCCTGGTTCTCTGTTCCTTTCACGGACTTCCGCTCCTGTGCCATCTCTGGGGCAGCCGCTGTCCCTGGGCTGGCAGCACCTTCCATACAGTGCGGCATTCAGAATCGCGGTGAGGATGTGAAGAGGGCCCTCTTGGCTTCTCCCTGATAACACAGAGAATGATTTCTAATTTCACCTTTACCTGTCATATGTGTTCTGGGTGTTTTTCTAAGTGTCCTGTCTTGGCTTGAGAAAGTTCCAGTCCTTTTTTGACCTTTGTTTGATGTTAGGTCTTGAGTGGGTCTTTTGTAAGTGCCTGGAGTAGTCGCAGGGGGAGACTGTCACCCTCTGGCTCCCCATCGCATCCTCCGTCTCCCTTCCTTTCCACTCTTGCCACAGCTCCAAGCACACTGGAGCCCCTTTTCTTCTGCCAGTACCCTAGACGCGCCTCTAATATTTCTGTTTTTATATAGCCTCTGTCCTATCCCCCAACTTATCTGCACGGGGTCCCTTCCCTCCTTTAGACTTTGAGTGATCACTAGAAAGTCCCCTTTCCAATAGTGCATTCCCAGGTTACCCACCTCAGATTGCCGTTCTCACCCTCACCCTGACAATTCTTTCTTTATTCTTCCCTCTATCATTGCTGTTAAGACTATTGGAAGTATGCGATATGGATTTGTTTATCTTGTCAGTGTCTTATTAAGGAAAATTTCCCCCTTAAGTATAAATCTCTGCTTTCACAAATAAATCAACTGAGAAATTGAGTTAGAGGCAAATAAACCTGCACCTGTCTCTTCCATTAAACGCTTATTATCAGCCTAGGTGAGCGGAGAGCATTTTTTCAAAAGGGAGAAATAGTTCATGAAGGTTTCAGTAACGTACAAACATCTTTGCAGCAATTCTCACATCATCAAATCTTCTCCAGCACAGGGGCTGAATCGCAATTTTAGTTGTTGTTTTTCATTTGTTTGTTTGTTTTTAACATTTCATCTGTGAGATAATGACTGCCAGTTATAGAAGAATATAGTTCTTTTCCTCGCTTAAAAAAATGGCATATGGAGTAACAAAAAGTTATTTTTTAACATGAAGCAGATTGATCAGAACCACGTTTCTATGACTACTGGAACTCTCAGACAAGAGCTAAAATAACCAGTAGATTACTGAATGTTATATAGTCTCTGTGAGTTTTGGTTTCTTTTGGTTATCTCATGGATTAAAACAATGCCTTTTATTTGAAGTGGAGAAAAGGTGAGTAAATTTTCATTTGTAGGGCAGTTGCATAGTAATATACAACAGCACATGTGATGGCTTTATGTGGGGGTGAGTTGTTGGGGTTTTGCTATAGGAAAAAGGACTGGGTGGATGTGGAACAGACAGAAGGCGGCCTGCAGCCCTCCTGCAGGTGGGCTTACCAAGTCCCTCCAACCCACTCCCTTGGGGAAACTGACAAGTGAAGACTTCCTAGCATGGGCCAGACAGGGGCAAGGCACCTGAGGTGAGCCCTGATTTTAAGGAAGCGTTCATTCTGAAGGCCATAAAAGTGCAGAGTTGGCATCTGGGAAAGAGCGCCTCCCCAAACTTCATCTTAGATGTCTTGCTGGCTTCACCCTGGCCCCACCTTTGCTTCTCTGACTCCCTGACAACCCAGCTCCACATGCACTCAGCTGCTGATAAGACGGTGTGACCCTGCGAGATTCCAAAGTAAGAAGTGCTATCAGCACCTCCTCCTGGGAACGCTCCTGTCACTACTGGCAGGAGAGAAAGGGAGCATTTAGAGTTGGGTTTTCTTTTTTAGCCTTGTCAGAGGGGTCAGTAATTGGTTCTAATATTTTTAGGCATTGAGAGGGAGAATTCAAGGAGCCTACAATACATGCGTTTTGCTGGCACAAAACCCCATGCAAAGATGCTCTCCTGAAGTGCTAGCTGGGGTGCTTGATTCTTATGCCATGCCTGTAGCTGGGGTAGTGGAATCTTAGAGCTAAACATTTGGTGCCAACGTCTAGACTTCCAGACTTCATCAGAGCTGGGATGATCCTGGGGCCAGGAACTCACTCACGCTTCCTGAGTAGACAGGTAGCAACTCCCTCAGTGGCCCTTCCAGACGGTGCTCTGGAAATACTCTAAGCCGTTCACTCTCCATTTGGCCCTCTCGTCCTCTCAATAGAGCCCTGACTCATAGAGATAGAGAATAAACATTTCACTTTACTGAGGTAAAGAAAGATACCATCCATTGGTTCAGGATGAGCACATGACAGAGTGAGGGCCACTTGCCTTTAGAAGTTCCCATTTTTCGCTCAGGTTAGTTCCAGTTGAGCTTTTGATAATTAAAAGTAAAAACATTCCTAACATCTGGTGTGTGTATTTGTTTTTCCTAATCTGCACTTCATCTTGACTGCCCTTCTCAAGCATTATATCCCTAACGCCTTCCCAATGTCTTCTATAAAATAGATATTCAGTACCTGCTTAAGGGGTGAATGGACGCTAGGTGGGTGAAGAGGCATACCTGTGGAGCATACTGATCACGAATTTATAGCAGATGATTTACTTAGTAGTTAAAAAAAGCTATACATTATATATGTAGGAAAAAATGATAGAATTTAGTACAAAGAATATGGTAAGGTTAATGAACACAAGTGAATAGAGATGGATTAAGTTTATGAAGAAGTTCAAAGAATGTGTGATGGCAGACTACCAATACTTTTTACTCCTACAGAGGAACTTTTCTTCATTAAACATTTTTATATACTGTCTTCCTTTAGTATCCCCGGGGGCTAGGTTCCAGGATGTTTCCATAGATACCCAAACCTAAAGATGCTCAAGTCCCTTATATGAAATGATCCACCATCTGCATGTGAAGTGTGTCACAGGGCATTGCTGGAATCCCACAAACGGGCATTGGACCCCTAAGTTCCCGCCTTTAATTCTGTTCTATGTCTTGTGTCTCTTTCTTTGCCATCATTTCTAACTGTGTATTTCTTCATTCAGTTGCTGCCAGTTCCACAGGTCTTAGCAGACCCTGCCCTCAGGGTGGGATCCCAATAAAATAAAATAAAAAATACAAAGAAAACTATATTTTAAACCCTAAAAAAATAAAAAAGTATATCACAGATCCTCTCTACACCCTCCTATGCACTTAAATCACCTCTAGATTACCCTATAATACCTAATACAATGTCTACACATCACTTCATTCATGTCCATGAAACTTAGCACGTGGGACTTGCTTTTCAGAATTTTGTGGAATTTTTTTTTTTAATTCAAGATGACTTGAATCCACAGATGTAAAGCTCACAGACACAGAGAGCCAACTGCATGCACGATTGCCACTAGTGGTCTCCAGGACACCCTTAAAGATCGCAGAAGTAAATGTATTCACGGATGGAGGGATAAGTCCAAAAATTATAAGTCTTGGCCTGTGCTCCTTAGCATGAACAAGTGAGGCTCGCTACTCATGCCCTCCTGGATGATATATAACAGACCCCTGGTTAATATGGCATATGGAAATAATTTAAGATGAAATAGTAGACTTTCTTCACCTGTTGTTAAGGCATCAATATAAATTATGATATAGAGTTCATGTTGTTTACCACACAGTTTTATTGAGTGCCTAAGGAGAGCTGTGTCTACAAAACCAAAACAACCAAGACCCTACCCTTGAACTATTGCATGGACTGGGGGGTAGAAACAGGAAAAGATTATAACACAAAGTGGTGAAGTGCTATAAAAGGATTTGAATACAATGCAGCACTGGTAACCTAAAAACCCACCAAAGAAAATTCTCAGCGAGTTTAGCAAGGAGATAAAAAGACTATCATCTGTGCTAAGAGAGTTTTGACGACTATTTGCATCTCTCTGACTAAGTGTGTCCAGTTTTCTTGGCCATCTCTTTCCCACCACTGTGTTTCACTGCATATAATATCTATTGAAGGGAGCTAAGAAGAAAGGGAGATTCACTAAATAAAATCAGAATGGGAGGATAATTCAGATGCCATTATTTACACCATTACAAGTATTTATGTTGTGTATTCATGTGCTTGTTCTACTTGGTGCTAATGCTTAGGAGCTTAAAAACTAAGAGAGATTCATTCTCTATTTACATTTGTAAGATATACTTGGTATTTATGTGTAAGTAGGATTGACTCTGTGAAAGGAGAGTGCACAGCTATTTATTTGATTTGAGAGATACAGAGTCTTAACCTGCTTAAAAATACTACCTTTCCACAGGGTTGCCATAGCATGAATTTCTTATGATATATTATAACCCATATTTTTTCCTTAAAGTAGTTCCTTTACAAAGTCCCTTTTATAACGTGTGTGAATTTACTGGAAAAGAGAGGCTCACTGGCATGCTGGACACAGCTAATGGTGGGCGAATGTCCTGTTTCAAGAATGATGATGAAAAGGGACACAAAATTGTAAGTTTTACTGAAAAAGAGGGAAAAGAAAGAGGTCTTGAGTCTGAGGAATGTTTCAAGAAAGGCAGATGCAGAAGAAAAAAACACAGTTAGAAGAAAAGAAGGAAATCAAGTCCAGGAGAACAGAAAAGCACAATCATTTAGATTAAACATGACACGTTTTGTTTGCTTCACACTTCTGTTGTCTACATTCTCTCTATGACCAATGTGATTTATATATTTTTAGTCACGTGTGTGTCCTGTTTTACGTAAACCTCTGCATTCACCCCAGAATGGCTACTAATTACCTGTCCATGACAGTGAGCGTTGTAAGAACTGAACATGTGGTGGTGAGTAGGAACTCAGATCCCTACATCTTAAATTACTCACAGCTCACTGGCAGACACAGGGTAATTTATAGAATAAATTCTATGTCAGGATATATATGGGAAATATGGCGGGCACAGTGAGGGAACGTAAGTCTGGTGTGTCAAGTTAAGGATGGCTTCCAGTACCGGTGATTCCTGAACTGGCAGGCAGGCTGTGATACAAGTGAGCCTGGTCAGCCAGGACGGGCAAGAAGGGAGAAGCCAGAGAGGGTGACCCAGCAGGAGGAAAGGGAATGGCCAATCTGGGAATCCAGGAGGCATGTGCTCTTCTAAATTTCAGAGTATAAAGAGGGAATATTAAAAGACGGATCTCTACGAGTCCCCCGACTCCGGGAGGGCCTAGATCTGCTTACCAGAACGGGGCAGAGAGGCGCACCCTGCTCCAGGGCTCTGGGCAGGTCCAGAACTGCTTGCTAGAGCCGCAATCTTCCCGCAGGCGGCGGATCACCAGAGCGGAGTTCCTCTGAACCGGGCTCCCACAGAAGTACTTGCTAGAGCTTAGCGCACCCCCGCCGGCGGCAGACGAGTCCCCCCACTCCCGGAGGGCCTAGATATGCTTACCAGAACCGGGCAGAGAGGCGCACCCTGCTCCAGGGCTCTGGGCAGGTCCAGAACTGGTTGCTAGAGCCACAATCTTCCCGCAGGCGGCGGGTCACCGGAGTGGAGTTCCCCTGCTCCGGGCAGCCACAGACGTACTTGCTAGAGCTTAGCGCACCCCTGCCGGCGGCGGACGAGTCCCCCCACTCCGGGAGGGCCGAGAACTGCTTACCAGAACCGGGCAGAGAGGCGCACCCTGCT
>CAUYTI010132930.1:0-26917 GCA_963575145.1 Galago senegalensis | reverse complement strand
AGTATTAGCCAATATTAACCCCTATCGCTCACTGACCAACAACAATGCCATCCAGAATCTGGTCTTGGACTGCTATAAAATATTATTAGATATGCAAATGAAATGAAATTTATGTGAACCAGCTTGATGAAAGTATTTCAGAATGTATGTGAAAACACTACACTGTACCCCATGTTTGTATTGATGTATACAGCTATCATTTAATTAAAAAAAAATTACGAAAAAAAATATTATTAGACCTAAGTATCCTTTTGATATAATTCATATACCACATAATTCATTCATTTAAAGTAATCATTTTTAATATTTTAATTTTAAATTAAAAAATATCTCCCATCATCATCTAATTTTAGAATATTTTCACCACTACTTGCCAAAGCAATTCCATACCTCCCGGCTATCACTCCCCACACTGCGCTGCCCCACCACCACCACTATGTCTATCACCCCAGCCCCTGGCAACCACCAATCTAATTTTCTCTATAGATTTGCCTATTCTAGACCCATCATACAAAAGGAACCATAAATATGTGGCCTTTCCTGGCTAGCTTCTTTTACTTAGCATAATGTTTTCAAGGTTCATCATGTTCTAGCAATACTGTACTACCATATTTTGCCACGTATAATACGCTCCCATATATAACACACATCCATGTTCTTTAGCCCAAACTTTCGGAGAAAAAAATCTTTCATTTTAATTTTTTAAAGGGGGGCGGTTCTCTCACTGAGAGATGTAAGGAATAGAACCGGCCACTACAAAGGAGAGGCGGGCAGTGAGCCCAGGTGGCAGGTGAGAGAGATCCTGAGCACCTAATCTCCCCCAACTTCATCCTTATATCCTCTCATTTCCTATTCCAACCCACGTCCCCTGGCAGGAACATGACCACAGCCACTCCACGGAGAACCCCAGCAGGCTTATTTCCTGAGAAACTCGTGTAAGGGGCCAGGAAAGGCCCTGTGGCCTGGGCTCCTGATGGCAGAGCTGTCCTTCCTGGGGCCTCTGAGACACCACTCTGAGGAGGAAGATAGCCAAGCAGGGACATGGGAGACCTGCATTCTGAGACTCAAGAGGAGGCATCATTATATAGCTACTACCACCCTCCTGGCCCTGACGCCAACAGCGGCAGCATGCTGCTGCAGTGCCTGCTGGATAAGAGGCTGGCAGAGAGGAGGGGAGGGTGCCGTGGGCACAATTACCATATTCCAGGGTATTATTCTGCATACAGAAATCATTATTGCCTTTGAGAGTTATACTTTCAATTCATACACATAAATATATAGAGATACAGGTTTTAAACTACCCATGTATAACTCAGTGCCTATAGCTCATGTGGCTGGGGTGCCAGCCACATACACAGGAGCTAGCAGGTTCAAATCCAGCCCAGCCTGCCAAACAACAAGGACAACTACAACCAAAAAATAGGCAGGCATTGTGATGGGCGCCTGTAGTCCCAACTATTTGGCAGGCTGAGATAAGTGAATCGCTTAAGCCCAAGAATTTGAGGTTGCTGTGACACCACAGCACTCAACCCAGGGTGAGAGCTTGAGACTCTGTCTCAAAAAGAAGAAGAAGAAAAAAAAAAAAACTACCCATGTACAACACACATCCTTACTTTTCCCTCAAAAATTTGGGCAAAAAGTGAGCATTACACATGGTAAATTTTATTATCAAATAATACTCTACTGGATGGCTACTCAGCATTTGGTTCCATCAGCTGATGGACATTCCCATTGTTCCCACTCTTCTGGCCAGTATGAATAACGCTGCTGTGAACATCGGTGCCCAAGTTTGGGTGTGGAAGTATGTTTTCACTCCTCTCGGATATATTCCTAATAGTGGACTTGCTAAACCATAAGGTAACTCTATACTGACCTTTCTGAGAAACTACCAAACTATTTGCCAAAGGGGTTGTCCCATTTCGCATTTCCATAGCAACAAATGAGGTTTCTAACTTCGCTACTTTCTCACTAACGTTTGTTATTGTCTTTTACTGACCATCTGTATGCCTTCTTGGAGTAAAGTCCATTCAAATCTTTTGCCCATCTTCTGATTGGATTGTCTTTTTATTATTGAGTTATAAGAGTTATTTATATATTCTGAATAAAAGTCCCTTATCACATACATGATTTGCAAATATTTTCTCCAGACCACTATGAAGTTCAATTTTTTGCTATGTTAATTTTTACAACTTTCCTGTCTCTTTTTTTTATTGCCAATTTTACAACTTTCACTTTTGGCTGCTAAAAGTACCAACTGTAGATTATTAAATGTTAGAGATGTCTAAATATTAAGAGTAAAGTGAGAGAGCACAGGGCGGATAAGTCAGCAATTAGATAAACAAACTATGTCCTACACAGCCCAATCTAACTGTCTTAGATTTTTTTCCTTTGGTTGTCCTTACCTACTCCCATCTCCTTTTTCCACCTATCCTGATTTCCAGAGTTTATTAAATAGGTGAGGTGAGCCTACTCAGTATTTAGATGTAAATAAGAAATCATATATAATGCTAATTTGTGTTTCATCAAGGCAAAATTAAATTGTAAACACTGAATGGAAACAGTGCTAGTATAGAAGCATACTGGGTACTTAGATTTGATCAACCATTATTTACTTTTGAACCCTTTGGCAAATCCATTAACTTTGCAAATCAGTTTCCACCTAGGTAAGAAAACAGGGCATGGGCACTAGAGCCCATCTATGAAATCGGTCAGCTTTGTATTTTGTAAGTTTATCTCCTTGGGAAGAAACAAAATGTTTAAAACCATTCATTAAAATAAATATAGGAAATAAAGGCTATTCACTGAGTGACCAAGGGGAGAGAGACTTAAGACTTATATGAAAATTTCCTAATACAGCAGAACCTCTTTAAGTTGACCACCTAAGGGACTGTAACAAATTGGTCAACACACTGAACTAGGCCTACTATCCTAATACATAGATGTGGTGAATATCTGGTCTATGAAAATTAGGTCAACTTAAACAGAAGGCCCTACTGTTTAACTGAAAATTATTTTACCTCTATTAATTAAATAAAAGGGGTTGGGGGGATGCTAAATATCATAAGGTCTGAGAATTTAAAAGGCCTTAGGCCATGTAGGCTAGTCTCCTAATGAAAGTTTCTATGTAATATAGTAAAAATAAATTTTAAAATAGCTGGAAAGGTTAATACATCCAGGGGAAAAAAGATTATTTAAATGTATATTTTA
Source organism: Galago senegalensis (assembly GCA_963575145.1). Lineage (NCBI taxonomy): Eukaryota > Metazoa > Chordata > Mammalia > Primates > Galagidae > Galago > Galago senegalensis. The sequence goes on along the minus strand of CAUYTI010132930.1, from coordinate 23,710 downwards.
AGAAGATATAATGACAGAAATTTCAAATTTCACATTGAACTATTATACACTAGCCTCTTTCAAAGGCAATCCCAACACGTAATTTTGTAATATAAACATATCTGAGGACAACAAAAAGAACCCCAAAGAATATTAATTTTTATGATATAAAATCATGGAAACTCCTAAGCATTTGTCAAAGTATTATTTATATTTTGGCTTTAACAGAAATATACACAGTTAACATTTACTTTGATTTAGTCAATTCAACAGAACTTAAAAAGGTAATCAATGTGATAAATTCAAAATAACTTTATTTTTCTAATAAGCTTTGAAAAATATTCTCTTACTGTCAGGGCTGTTGTCAAATTTGATGATACAGATCACTAGGGTGGTCTCTGGTTACTGTATATATGCAGTGAATTCAACCTATTATTCTCCTCTTATGCTTACCTCAAAGATGGTTCTGTCATTAGGTTTATTATTTTGCTTATTTTATTTATAGTCTGAAAGTCTTTTAAAAGTTAAGTTTCTAGATAGGACATAAAATAACAGAAATGTACAATATGTGCTCAATTGAAATAAAGTAATAGCAAATTCTACAGATATAAACAACAGGCTCGGAGAAATTAGGTCAACACAATTAAGCTCAAGGTATAATTTGAGTTTCCATTCCTTAGTTGTTAAATGCAGTGATAACACATCAACAGTATCTTACAAACAACTTTAACACTCAAAAAATATTAGAGAACACGCCCTGTCATCCTTACCCTATTCATTAAAAGACAGAGTGCTTTTCTTTGGATCACCCAGCAGGTAAATACGAAATCAGAATTTAAACACAAGTTTGGTTGGCTGTACTCAAAACACACCAACTTAACTGCTCTGGGCCTCAGTTCCGTCAACTGTCACGGTGATTTAGACATTTATTTGATGAGAATTGAGGATTAAATGAGATAACATATAAAAACCTGTCATATCATCATAAATTTCATAAATTCATTCCACTAAGTCAAAATAATATGCTAAAAAATAGAAACACTGCATAGATCACATCTGAAGAAAAAATAGTACAAATGGAAATTTAAAACAATCAGTAATTAGGTACACTTGAATTAAAACAAACCTTTTTTTTTTTTTTTTTTGGTGACAGAGCCTCAAGCTTTCCCCCTGGGTAGAGTGCCATGGCATCACTGCTCTCAGCAACCTCCAACTCCTGGGCTCAAGCGAGTCTCCTGCCTCAGCCTCCCGAGTAGCTGGGACCACAGGCGCCCGCCACAACGCCCGGCTATTTTTCGGTTGCAGCCATTATTGCTGTTTGGCGGGCCCGGGCTGGATTCAAACCCACCACCTTAGGTGTATGTGGCTGGTACCTTAGCCGCTTGAGCCACAGGCACCGAGCCAAAACAAACCATTTTTAGAAAGTTAAATTTGGTGTGAAATTCAAATGCTTCGTTACTTATTGCCGGAAACCAAAAAGTGATGTGAAAAGGGATATAGTGGTAATGGTTCAAATTCCTAGTTATAATAATTTTTAATCTGGTCAATGACAAAAGCTATTTACTAATAACTACCAATTCTTTTTTGGGGGGAGAGGGGTTAGAGACAGAGTTTTATTTTGTCGCCCTCAGTAGAGTGCCATAGCATCACACAGCTCACAGCAACCTCCAACTCCTGGGCCTAGGCAATTCTCTTGACTCAGCCTCTGAGTAGCTGCGACTACAGACACCAGCCACCATGCCCGGCTATTTTTTCATTGCAGTTTGGCCAGGGCCGAGTTTGAACCCGCCACCCTGGCTATATGGGGCCAGTGCCCTACCCACTGAGCCACAGGCACCACCCACAACTATCAATTCTTAATGGTTCAACTTAATTATAGTGTTACATACAAGTACCTACTCTCTGAAGATTTCATATCAACATTGCTATAAGTGATGTTTAAGCTTCAGTTATAAAATTAGTAAGCTTACAAACTCTAGCTGTAACGTATACCCAGCCATACCACATACACTTGCTGACATTCCAAGGTAACAGCAAATAGCTCTGGTGTTTAGGTTAATAAGTACAATATGAGAAAGATGTGACTATCATCAAGTATTAAAGAAAAAGGGAAAAGGGGGGTAAAAGACAATTAGGGATACAAAATTTCAAAAGAGCAAACATTCAATATTATACCCAAAATTGAGTTAGGATCCCATAATTAAAAAATGTTAACACCATGAAAGAGATATACTCTAGAAAGAACTAATTATTAAGAACTCATGTGACACATAAATTCATCTGATGCAGTCTCAGGAGGTGACAAAAACTTCTCATAAAATTGTTCTATTAAGACTGAATGATTTATAACCAATAATTCTGAAACCAGATCACCAAATAAGTCAAAATTACTGTGTTCAAGTCCCACCTATATTATGAATTATCTGTGTAGTTCTAAAAAGTCTCATGTCCGTGTTAGGCTTCCCTACCTGAAAAATGAAGACTCTGACTGGGGAGGGTAGACTCCAAATAATTTTTAAGGTCCCTTTCAAGTGTCAATTCTAGAATTTCATAAACTTTCAGCTAGTATTGTCCTCTATGGACAAACTCTTCTATCCATCTGCAATCTGCTTCGGTAAGAAAGAGGCCACATTTTCTAGTGTTACTCAGATGCTGTATGTTCTAATAAATACCTTCCCCAAAGCTTACTGTTCCACAGTCTGTCTTGTTTTTTCTTACCTGTTGCTCCTCTGGCATTGGTCTGAAATGGATTTGTAGAAGATGCCACAGAAGGACCAGCAGCAGCAACAAATGGATTTGTGGAAGGCGTAGCTTTAAAAAATTATAAAATATACTATAAAATTCGAGTACCTCTTCTATTTGAAATTTAAAATATTTGTTCACTATACTTATTGAGATAGAAACTTCAAGCTTTCTAATAATAAATCATTGCTTTGACTGTCTTCTGGTACCCCTACGAAAACGCTATACAATATACAGTTCAGTTTCTTATAAAAACCAGCACATACCTCCAAACGGAGCAGGCACATTTGAAGAAGCAGGCTGTGTCTGTGCAGAAGCACCCACTGGCACTGTTCCAAAAACATTGCTGGAAACAAACATTAAAAGAGTCGGTATTACAAAAAAAGAAAACAAGAGTAGCCACAAAATATGGAAACAAATAAAACTGAACACATCATACATCACAATGCCAGTGTCAACACATAGAAAATTAAGAAGACATTTTCATGGGTAACGATTTAATAAAATGAAACACTGTTACTGCTCCATCAAGAATATTCATTAAAAAAAACAGAACCAAGAATATTCATAAGTAAAGCTGAATGTGTGGTGGTGGCAAAGAATATTAGATGACAACCAGTACAGTTTGGTGGCACTGTCATGCCAAGGCCCAGCAAGTCCTACCTGCCATGGTTTTTGCACAGTCAATATAAACATCAGTTAATGAAAAGGTACATAATTTCAGAATTATTATGAAAAATGATTTAACAGATCCCCTAAAAGGTTCTCAGGTGTCCAGGTATCAGACTTTGTGAACCACAAATGTACTGGGATGTAAAGTCAATAAACCATGTTATCAACAACTTGTCTATGTTTCCAGACTTTTTTGGCCACCTTGTTATAGACCACTATCACATGACTAACGTAGACAATATTAATAAAGCAAAAATATATATATAAACCATCCCAAATCTTATTCTTTGGATTCAGTCTTTCCCATCTGGCATACAGAAAATTTATTATCAGAGACCCCAAATAGCTAGTGCTGTAATCCTAACATTTCTTTCCAGAAAAGGTGCTGAAAGAAAATAAACTACTAGGATAAGAAAAGAAAGAAATAGATAAAATCCACAGGAATAGTAAAGACAAAAGAATAAAACACTGTACAGGTAAATCACCTATCCTTCTGAGTCTGTTTCCTTAACTCTAAGATAAAGTTAAAAGTAGAAGAGTTTTTAGAAAGCACAATGTTCTTAAAACATGTCCTACTGCCAAGAATTCCTTTATAACAGATACGTTTGAACAAGTGCCTATTTATATATCTGACATAGTAGAGATACAGAACTGATGCTGGACTCCAGTGCAAACATTTCTCAAATTGTGTATTTATAACTAAGCCTACGACATGGTACTTTCAATGTTTAGTCTTCAAGACTGAAAACTCTATCTCAAAAGTATATAATTACATTGCTAAATGGCTTATCTGCTGAGTACAATCTGCATGTAATTGTTAATTTGAGATGTTCACATATTCTTAAATACAGTATGGTGTTCAACGATGGAAAGTAGTAAAATCTCCAATTCAATGAAAATGTAAAATCAGGGCAATTATATTTTAATCAGAAATTCCTCTAGTTCACAAAAATACTCGAAAATTTTTACATTATGCCCACAAATACTCATTATTTAACCATATTACAGTAGATCCTCCATAACTGACCACCTCCTTAAGTTGACCTAATTTTCATAGAACAGACATACACCACATGTCCTCAATGGAGGTTCCTTATGTTGACCAGTTTGTTACAGCGCTTTGGCTGGTCAGCTTATAGAGGTTCTACTGTATTATTTAGAGTGAAAAAAAAATTGAAAGATAAAAGACAAAGCAGAAATGCTGGCTAAGACAAGGTACCTGCTGGCATTACTTGTGGACGTGTATGCATTACTGGAGGTGGCAGCAGAACTGAAAACGCTGTCCAGTTCTGCCAGGGCTGCATACTTGTCTGAAGATACACTTGTCTGACTGGGAACTGAAACCACAGAACCAACAGGAGCTTTACCTGTGGTCCCAAAGCCACTCCCTTGATCACCACCTGGAAATAAACAAAACCAAATTACACTAAAAGTTATATTTTCTTTTTTTAAGACAGAGTCTCAAGCTGTTGCCCTCGGTAGAGTGCCATTGCATCACAGCTCACAGTAACTTCAAACTCTTGGGCTTAAGCAATTCTCTTGCCTCAGCCTCCCAAGTAGCTGGGACTATAGGCGCCTGCCACAACACCCGGCTATTTTTTGGTTGCAGTTGTCATTGTTGTTTAGCAGGCCCTGGCCAGGTTTGAACACACCAGCTTCAGTGTATGTGGCTGGTGTCCTACTCGCTGAGCACAGGTGCTGAACCTAACATTATATTTTCAATGTATCAACCACATTTGGCCTGAAACACAGGCAAACTGATTTGTAGCTGAACAAATAAATGAACGGCATTCTAAACTCTTAATCTAATAAATAATCTAACCAATAATAAACAAGATTATTTGCCATACACACCACTGTGGTAAAGACAATACTATTTCCATAACAAAAACTAAAACTCTGTACTAACCATCTAGATTATATATAAAGAAGAAATTATCAAAGTGCTATGTTACCATGTACAAGACAGGTGGCTCTCATTTAAGTGAACATATAACATCATAAAATGCTGGACTTAATATAAACAATATTAAAAATATCATTTTCCCAGGACTCTCCATGACAAAAATTAGAGATAGTACTAACAGGAAACATTTACTGATGAGCACTTACGATGTGGCAGTATAAATGTAAATAACTGTTCAAATGCCATACATACAATAACATATACAACACAACTCTGAGTTCAATGCTATTATCATCCTTATTTTGGAGAGGAGAAAAACAGGTCCAAATATCAAAATGCAGAATCCAGTCTAGCACCATACCCCTGCTGTTCACCATTTTAACAGGCATTTTTAGAGGCTACTGGCCTTAAGAACAAAACTGGGTATAAAAATAGACAATAAAGGAGGCGCCCATAGCTCAGTAGGTAGGGTGCCAGCCACATACACCAGGCTGGCGAGTTTGAACCCAGCCCGGGCCAGCTAAAACAACAGTGACAACTGTGACAACAACAACAACAAAAATAGCCGGGCATTGTGGGGGGTGGGTGCCTGTATTCCCGGCTACTTGGGAGGCTAAGGCAAGATAATCACTTGAACCCAAGAATTTGAGGCTGCTGTGAGCTGTGACACCATGACACTCTACCAAGGGCAACAGCTTGATTATAAAGTATATATAGTATAAATACTATAAATACTATAAAAATCATGAATTTAAGAAAAAACACTAAGATATAAATAGACAGAAATAGTTCAAAATGTATATATTATAGAAACCACCAGGTAACCCTCCAGTCAGCTCGGTGAATGAGTTTCTCCATTGTTTCCTTTTAAAACTAAATGATTAAAAGTGACTTTCTACACCTTCAGTTTTACAGCTGACATTTCAGGTCCAAAATGTGCCAAGTAAATATTTTACTTGGAATATTAGTATAGACAAAATTTCTATACAACAACTGAGGAAACAATAGCATCCTCAAATTTTAATAAAATAAGCAAATTTAGAGCATCATTTAATATTCAAATTTTGTTGCTGTTGTTGTTTCAAGTTTAATACCTTGCCCAGCACTGAAGATATTGTCTAAATTAGCAAGAGCCGCATATTTGTCTGCTGTCTGTAAACCAGCTTTGTTCGTTGAAACTTTACTAACAGCTGATGCTGTTTGATGACTCTGGGAAGTATTGAAGGTTCCAAAATCAGCACTGGAGGATTTGGGGAAGTTATCAAAATGAGCAAAATTAGCATTTACTGATCCAGCACTTCCACCTGTAATAGAATAAACACAACACTTGAAATTTCTAAATTTTTCCCAATACCTTTAGTAGACTATACAATCCTTTCTTCCTAAATTAAATGTCCCATAAACAATCTTATATCCTTAAAATCAATGACTGGAAGCCAGGTGCAGTAAGTAGCTCAAGCCTATAATCTTAGCGCTCCAGGAGGCCAAGGTAGGAGGATCGCTTAAGCTCAGGAATTTAAGACCAGCCTGAGCAAGAGTGAGAGCCAATCTCTACAGCCACACCTGTAGTCCCAGCTACCAGGAGGCTGAGACAGAAGGATTCCTTGAGCCCAGGAGTTTGAGGTTGCTGTGAACTAGGCTGACACCACAGCACACTAACCTGGGCAACAGAGCAAGACTCTCTCTCTCCCAAATTAAAAACGGGGGGAAAAAAGTGGCATTCAGCTTACTCATGACTTTTTTTGTACTTTATGTATGAAACTAGATTTTCAAAGGCCATAGTAGCCTTTTCAAAGACCATAACATGTTTCTAACATGCTTCTATTTTTATTGTCTACCTTACAGTGAAGAATGTAATTAATGGTAGAAGTAACTAGGTACTATCTGGCTTAAGATTTAGTTACTGTAAAGAACATCTAGCTTTATACTATGACCCTCTATTACTTTTCCCTATATAGACTGCAAATAAGATGTCAAATATCTTACTTGCAAGATTCAAGCTTTTGTAGCTCCACAGCAACATGGTTTAAGCAAATCCCAGAAGTAAGGATTAGCAATGTTTAAGATGTATTATTTTGATCCAGAATTTCTCAGAAGATGGTCTTTGAGATTAGACTTACTTCACTTGAAAAACTATTACTTAATTTCCCATAGCAATTTAATATGCATGATGTCCACAGTAAAATCATGCCCTATCATACAGTTATAAAAAATACAGTGTATAGTACATAACACATACCAACAATTTCTGGCCTGCATTTATAAAGTACAATTCACCTAAGGATCAATATTAGTCTCTATTCTACAGACATCCCTAAACTACTATCTAAAACCAATGTATTTCATTCTATGCTTTTGATCCTATGTTTCTGAGATACTACTTATTTCTAAACCTGAGTTTCAGCCATCAAAAATACAGAGGGTGCCAAAAAAATGTATATTGATTTTAAGGAAAAACTGAATTAAAATTAAAATACTCAATATATACTGATAATGTTTGCTATCTTGTATATCATACCTTGTCTCTCTTATAACTGCAGAAGTCAAATATGACTAGAGTATTACAATTTTAATACAGTTCTTTCCTTTGTTAAATAGGTGTACATTTTTTGGCAACCTCTGTAGTTACATTAATATAACTTAGTCTATGTTTCCAGACATTTATATATTAAAGTGATGCCAAAGACACAATGGTATTTTAAACACAGAATATCATCAATAAAATAATATTTTTAAACACAAATACATTGTATTGATCAATTTTTTAGACATTTTAAAACAAGTATATGCTGATACAATTTATTTCAGGAGTTAAATTGGTTGTTTACAACTAAGGCTACTAAGGTATGACTGTATTTTTCAAATGGTGATCAGTTACAAGTAGCTGAGAAACAATGTACATATTAAACTTTCAAAATTTCTATAAAGAATTTTTATTTCAATAAAGATTTAATTATGAAACCAACTAACCCTTTTATTGTGATTATGTTCTCTGAGTTTAGTGATAGAGGAGGGAGAGTAAACATGAGAATCAAGGGTTCTCACTAAAGAATGATTAACAATCGGTAACTGGAAAAACATGAAATTTAGCAAAAACATACAAATTAGTGAAAGATGCCTATGTGACAGAGAACTTACTGTGAGTGGCCTGGAGAGGAAAAGCTGAAGTAAATTCACCAAAACTGCAGCTAGATGAAAGCATTCTAAATGCTGGACAGCCAGAAATTATGTAAATGATGAAAGTTAAAGGAAAAAAAAAAAAGAAAATTGAAAGAAAAAGCTTTACAACAATACACAGAGTTAAAAGTTGAAAGAAAAGTAATCAACCAAAGATCTAAATAAAATTTCGATGAGTTTCTGAAAACAGTAGTTTATGGGAGAGCAATTGATGTTTAAAGACCAATTCCTGCACAGAAAACTATTTCCAAATTTGATTAAAGTCATAATTAAATAGTCTACTCCTGACTAGTAACATTTAAAATTTTTTTCCCAGGTCGTTGCCCTGACAATTACTTTTACATTTTTACTTCAATGGAAGTAGTCAATCAGCTTCCTTTATTCAGGGATCTATCATATCAGACTAAATCAAAGTGCTCCATGAACCTAAAAAAACTTCTAGTATTTTCATGCCTTTGTGCATGGGAGATTTCAAAAAGATTCCTATGCAGGAAGAGGAGAATGAACGTTGTCAACCAGACAACATACCAAAGAGTGCAGAAAAATAAACGAACATAGAAAAGTGTAGAATTCAGGTTTCCCCAGAGCTTTGTAAGACAGAACTATATTAAAATCAGATAATTATAGAATTTAAGTTTAGAGTAATCTTCAAAATTACATCTATAGCTATTTTTTTTTTTAAGTAAACATTTAAGCACAATGCTAGAGAAGCTCTACCTGTAGTTTGGGGCTGAAAAGGAGAGTGACTTGCTGTGGGGAAACCTCCAAAATTACTCGAACCACTAGACTGTCCAAATGCATCAAAGTTTGCAAAATCTGCATTTGCAGAATTCTGAGCTGTGAATGGTAAGGAACAACATATGTTAATGAATATGAAAACTATAAATGAAAATACATGACAAATGAATTTTAAGAAGTTTATGAAAAGTTTCCATGTATCAAACTTTATAGAGAATTCACTTCAAAATCAGATTTTAAATCTTACCAGCATTTAACCCAATTATAAGAGTCTCCAAAAATACTTTCTGCATTGATAAGTTTGTACACAATACTCTGTGAATGACTTCACCACCAGTACTGTAAAGATGACTGTATTAACAAAGGAAACAAATTCATAAGCACTAACAACAGGCATTACATTAAGGCAAACAAAGATGTGGAATACATTCTGAACACGTCACTGAATCCAAAAGCTAAATATCTAAACAAACAGTGCAAAGATGGTTTAATGACACAAATTAAATACTTTTTTAAAGTTTCCAAATACAGTAGAACCCCTATAAGTTGACCCAAGGAACTATAACAAATTGGTCAACATAAGGAACTGTACTGATACATACATGTGGTGCATGTCCAGTCTATGAAACTAAGTTAACTTAAGGAGGTGGTCACCTATGGACGTTCTACTGTATGTCTCACTATGGTCACATAAAAATGAAAAACCACCAACCAAAAAAGCCTTTATTGTTTAACAAGGATGTGATCAGCAAATAAACTGAAGGCCTTCACATTCTATGAAGATGTTATACTCTATTAGAAGTCTACTGTTTTAAACTTATCTTAAATTCTTTCTTTTTTTGAAACAGAGTCTCACCATGTCATCCTTGGTAGAGTTCTGAGGCATCACAGCTCACAGCAACCTCAAACTCTCGGGCTTAAGCGATTCTCTTGCCTCAGCCTCCCAAGTAGCTGGGACTACAGGCACCCCCCACAACACCTGGCTATTTTTGGTTGTAGTTGGCCCGGGCTGGATTCCAACCTGCCAGCTCCGGTGTATGTGGCTGGTGCCCTAGCTGCTGAGCTATCGGCTCTGAGCCTTATCTTAAAATTTAAGAAACAATGAAAGGTGGTAGAAATTATAACTACAGCTCATATTTGGCAAAACAAACAACCAAATTGGGTTTTCCAACTGGTCTTCAACCTAAGAGCAAAATTCTAGACTTCCCTAAACTTCAAATATGTAAATAAATAAAACAATTGTAAACGTTTTTATAGCCTAAAACAGCTGTTAGATAAGAATTTTCCTGAAGATATGGTGAGAATAAGAAATGGCGTGTGGAATGGGAATGTTAAGTCACAGAATGAAAAACACATGCAGAGGCTACAGAAAGGTTAGAAGTCATAAACACAGGTAAGGGAACTACTGGGGATTTGTGGGCAATGCTACTTCTAGGAAGTTTTGGTAAAGAAACAATCTTGCAAATGAGTATGGCTCTATCTAAAAGCTGGGTAGTATGTTTTATATAATGTGAGAACAAGCTAAATAAGGTATTGCATAGAAAGTCTGCATCTTAGTTAACTTCAGCAGGACTTCTGGTATCATTTCTTTATGTCTGCCTGAGGCTGCCAAACTTTGGCAATGAATATATATATATTCTACTGGTAAACAAACCAAAATAAGTTAACAGACAAAAAATGTTTCTATTAAGATAAATTAAAAAATAAACTTCTTGAGAAATGATTTAGAAGAAATATCCATACAATATTAAAGGATAATATAATTATCAGATTATATGGCAGAAAAATCAGATAACATAATTATCATTTAATATTGAGAGGACCAGTAAGTACAATTTAGAGAAAAATGAACGTAGGTTAAGAATCACAAAATTCCATCCTAGTGTAAGTAACTATATAACCTTAGTCAAGTCCTTCAATTGCTCTGGCTCTCCCCATTCTCTAACAAAATGGGGGGTGGGAAGGGTGAATTCACTAGATCATTTTAACTCACAAATCCACTGCTGTGATTCTGTAACTTATTTACAGCTTTTGAAATATCAGGTTAAAAAGAAGAAAATTCCACTAAAAGACGTAAGTTCTAGGCCACAATATGTAACACATAGATCATATAACCATAAAATCATAATCAGAGCGGGTTATACAGGTGGAACATTTCAAATCTGAAAATTCAAATTCTGAAATGCTCCCAAATCAGAAACTTTATAAACAATATGATGCTCAAAGGGAGCATTTCGGATTTCAGATTTTTAGATCAGGAAAATCACTTTGTAAGTATATATAATACAAATATGTCAAAATTTTAAAAAAAATCTGAAATCTAAAATACTTCTGGTCCCAAGCATTTCAGGTAAGGGATACTCAACCTGTATTCCAAAAGGCAAATTCCTGTTTTCTCAACAATTTATTATAATTGTGCATTTGAGAACAAATGAAATACATTTGTCCCTTGTAGAAATGGGAATTAGGTCCCTAAGCTAGTTTATAGCTTATAACTTAATGCATATATGAATATATAGTAGATAATAATGCATTTAATTTATATTTAGAACATCATAGAGTGAACTCTACATCTAACATGTTTCAAACACTAGCAGGAAAAATAATCGGTTCAATGTAAGTATTTGGTTAGTCAAGCCCATTTCTTATCACATTTGTATTTTCTCAGTGTTTTCCAAACAGAGCCCTAAACACATTAGTCAAATACTTACTCAATGTAGCAAGAAAGGGCTTTGTAGTACTTGTACCAGTTTGTACTTCTAGGTACCAAATCTATTTACTACCTTCAATGACTGGTTATAAATGATACAGAATGAAACTCTGGAAAACCAACTTTGAAAATTAAATACTAATAAATTCAATAATATAAAAAATACTATCTAGACTCTCAAGCAATCTCAGTACAAGGAAATCCAAACTAAACAGAATACGACAAAATAGTAAAGATACTTCTTAAACAGTATTTCAAAAAGTACAAAGGCAGTTTGGAATTCAAGACAATAAATTAATGAAATTGACTCTTGCTGATAGTTGTTGTTCCTCTTTAATGAGAAACAGATACACATCAGAGAGAAAGATAAACAGGCCACAGGTGGTGGGTGCCTGTGGCTCAAGCGGCTAAGGCGCCAGGCACATACACCAGAGCTGGTGGGTTCGAATCCAGCTCAGGCCTGCCAAATAACAATGACAACTACAACCAAAAAATAGCTGGGCATTGTGACGGGCACCTTAGTCCCAGCTACTTGGGAGGCGGAGACAAGAGAATTGCTTAAGCCCAGGAGTTGGAGGTTGCTGTGAGCTGTGATGCCATGGCACTCTACCCAGGGCAACAGCTTGAGGCTCTGTCTCCAAAAAAAAAAAAAAAAAAAAAAACCAGCCCACAGAATGCAAACCACCAGCCCTCAGCAAATTCATCTGACAGAAATGCTCTGAATCACCTATTCAGTATTTTGCATTTCCACACATATTTCCAGTATAAATACAATGTACAGTTTTAGACAATTTAAGCATAAATCACTATACTAAAAAAAAAAAACCCTCCAAAAGTGCTAAACTGTTAATAAATCTAAACAATCTAGGAAATCTTAGTTAAGATCCAAAGATTAAAACAGAATAAAAATTACAATCTTTTTTGTTAAATCTATGTAAATACACATATGTACACGTGTACACACATGTGTGAATGTGTGTGTGTGGGGGTGGATGTGAAAAGAAAGGAAACAGTATTTAGATGCTAATCCCCATAGATCTGTCAACTCATTTGAACCTACCACTTTGAAAATTATCAAAGCCAATTTATAGAATAAAAACTTTAGAAATGTTAAGTGATTTCCCCAACGTTACACAGATAAAAACCGGCAAAGTCAGCATTTAAACACAGCTCATCTCGGCTCTCAAATCCGGATTTATGCTACTATATTATGCTGTTATTACAAATAAGGAGACATGACTCAATGTATACGTCAATAACCAATTTTTAAATACTACCTAGGTAAGTCTGCAGGGTTTATATATCTGCTAACAAATTAAACTCCATAATTTGTAATTTCTGATGAAATACATTAAACTCTTTTCACACACACATTAAAGCTGGATCTGAGGTAGGGTCAGGTTGCACAAACACTGCAAGAGTTATGTCAAAGGAAGAGTTTTAGTAGCCGGGGATTGTGGCGGGCGCCTACAGTCCCAGCTACTCGGGAGGCTGAAGCAAGAAAATTGCCTAAGCCCAAGAGCTGGAGGTTGCTGTGAACTGTGACGCCACAACATTCTACAGAGGGTAACAGAATGAGACTGAGTCTCTTTAAAAAAAAAAAAAAAAAAAGAGAGAGAGAGTTTTAACTTCAGGAACCAATCTAAAGGTGCTCCTGTTCCAAAGATAGGATAATGTGAACACTAACATGGGTAATAATAAATCTTCAAATTTCAAGTGAAAAACAAATTTGATATTTAACACATGTTTAAATCTATGAAGTCATAATAATGTTAAAAGAAAGAAAGCCACCATTGAAAATGCCAGGAAATCAACTCATTACCTAAAAAGCAAATATGATTGAAAAAAAATCATATATTCTGACTTTCGTATACAAATCAAGCCTGAGGATAATCAAAGATTTTTTTGTTTTTTTTTTTTGAGACAAGAGCCTCAGGCTGTTGCCCTGGGTAGAGTGCTATGGCATCACAGCTCACAGCAACCTCCAACTCCTGGGCTCAAGCGAGTCGCCTGCCTCAGCCTCCCAAGTAGCTGGGACCACAGGCGCCCGCCACAACGCCTGGCTATTTTTGGTTGCAGCCATCACTGTTGTTTTTGGCGGGCGCAGGCTGGATTTGAACCCGCCACCTTGGGTGTATGTGGCTGGTGCCTTAGCCACTTGAGCCACAGGCGCCAAGCCTAATCAAAGATTTTTAAATGAGCATTTCACCTAATAACTGATGGAAGGAATAAATTTAGAATATCTTTATTCTGTATAATGAACCCAGGCACTTGGTATCAATGGCTAAAATTACAAAAAGAGACACAATCTAAAACTATGTGCTCTTAAACCCTAAGTCGTAAGTACATCCCCATCTACACCTTTGATCGAGTCTCTAGACCAGTGGTTCTCAACCTTCCTAATGCCAAGGCCTTTTAATACAGGTCCTGTGGGTCAAGCACGACCCACTGGTTGAGAACTGCAGCTCTAGACCCAACAAATATGAAGAGGAGAGGAACTTGTCAAAGGCACCACAGTAGTGCAATCAGCAAATTCTGACTACGGAAAGCTCTATAGGACAAATAACCTCATTTCTTAGCAAACAAATTATACAGGAGATAAGAAGGATGAAGGAAGAACTTCTAGAAGGAGTGTCAAACCTGTTTTGTTTTCTGCCACACCCTGGAAGAATAAGAGTTGTCTTGAGCCACACAAACACTAAGGAAAACTGATTTTTAAAAAAAAAAGTCCTCAACAAAATCAGCATGCAGCCACCACCACAGGCTGGACACCCCATAAGACCAAAGAGACATATCTTACAACTGTAATGTATAGCCCTTATTTGAAATCTGATTCACATAAAATGTATTTATGTGTGTGTATATATCTATGTATATGGAAAAAACTGTATTGGAATGAGAATTCAAATACTGACTAATAAATTATTATTACTACTATTATTTACAGAGTGATAATACTATCCTGGTTATGTTTAACAAAGAAAAATATAAACCCTTCTGTTTTATAGACATAGACATATAATATTTAAAAATAAACTAGTACTATGTCTAAAATTTACTTCAAAAAATGTAAGTGGAATGATATATAAAATTAGCCATGAGTAATTTAAAGGTTACATTATCTAGTTATTTTTTATATTTTTAATTTTCCATAATAAAGGGATAAAAAAACAATTATACCTTAAAGCCTTTCCCATGTGAAAAGAGGTCTGACATAAAATATACTCTCTTTGTGATTGAAAAGCACCACAGCTTTATGGTTTCATGTTACACCTCAACAGTTATAGGTCAGGGACAGAACAGTCATGGATAACCCAACACCCTCAACAGACCGTGTGGACGGACACTTCAGTTTACTGAAGAATGGATGTTTCTTGGTGCTTTACACACAACCTTGGCAAAAGCAGTTCAGAGGAAACACTCACCTGCATGACTGTTGAAATGTGCAAAGTTAGCAAAATTGGCAGTAGCTGTCGATTGAGGAGCTGGAGCAGCAAAGATGTCAGAGCCAAGATCACTCAAAAGGTCAAACTGCTTCTTTTCCTGCTGCTGCCCTTGAGAGCGACCTACAACTGGGGACTACAAACCACATCACCTATAATGACTTTCCAAGTCAGAGCTGTGAAATTTTAGTATAAAACTATCTTCATTCACCAAACCTAAAACATATTTATATATAGGAAGTTACAGTACACTAACGTTAAACTCTTCATGTAAACAGAGTGATTTATCCAGAAGCCTTAGTTAATGCATTATTAAAAAGGGCAGTACTATGCCTCAGAAACATTCTTATATAGGACAGAGGTTGCAATGTCACACAGAAACACATCTGTCACAGTTCTCTCAACTATAATGAAGTGCAGAAGTATAAATTTTAAGTGCTAACTTATGAAAATGCTTTTTTAGAATAAGGCATAAAACTCAGGTATAATAAAGTACCTGTGTTTCAATGTTAAATATGCTTCACAATCAGTCATGTGGGAAAATTCTACTGCTTCAGAAATCCCTTCTAATACTGTTCTAATTCTGATGGACACCAAAGATCCATGTTTTACTAACTGTAGGACAGGGAGCTATAGCAACATTCCTGTATACCTTCAGAAAGCTGTGGGAAAGTCAAAGAAACTCATCAGCAACAGCAAGAAATACAAAAATAAGTACATTTCAACCACTAACATACATTAGTATTATAAATTCTCAAATTCTTGATACCCAATCCTTCCTAAGTAGGAATCTCTACAAAGATTTAAAGACCACTCACCTGACTAGGTGTACCCTTGTTTAAGTGCAGTGCTGGTGCAGAATCCCCTAAAAGAGATTTCAGCGGTTTGACCTCAGGTGTGCTACTTGTGCTACTGGCAGAGGACCCTGAAATAGATGCATGAACTGATGCCACCACTTTGGCTTGTTCTGGCGGGACATACCTAAAACATGTGAAAATCAATTAACCAAGAAAAACATGGAGAATTCTATACCAAAAAATGATACGTTCCATTCTGATTTTGTGTAAGACTGCTTCAACATCAATCTTATCTAAGAATGCTCTCACTTATTAGAACTGATAGCTTAAGACTAAACTTAACTGAAATACTCAGAGAAAGAGTAATGAAGACTATTTCTTCATTAGAAATAGTAAGACAATAGTAAGAATAAGTAGACAATTATTTACTTATGGTTTTTCTAAGACTATAAATACCATATAACTGCTTTTTTAAATAACAAAAGACATACAGTTAATCATCATGATGAATAGTAAAAACAAAACTATCTTAAAATCATAAACAACATTTAGAAACAGATGAGATGGTAGGGAAACATTTATTGCGGTTAATAGCCTAAAATATAAAGGCCTATTATATATCTATAAAGATAATCTACACTACTTCATGATCAGAAAAAAATATATAAGAATAAAATAAACAATCCCATTTTTAAAAAGACAGAAAAAGCCATTCACAGGAGACAGAAATGAAAACAAGCCCAAAAAATGCAAATTAAGGTTTTATTGGCTCGGCTCCTATAGCTCAACTGGCTAAGGCGCCAGCCACGTACACCTAAAGTGGCGGGTTCGAATCCCCAGCCAGGACCCGCCAAACAACAATGACGGCTGCAACCAAAAAAAAATAGCCGGGTGTTGTGGCAGGCGCCTGTGGTCCCAGCTACTTGGGAGGCAAAGGCAAGAGACTTGCTTGAGCCCAGGAGTTGGAGGTTGCTGTGAGCTGTAATGCCACGGCACTCTACCCAGGGGGGACAGCTTGAGGCTCTGTCTCAAAAAAAAAAAAAAAGGTTTTATTCATCTTTGACCCCAGTATGAACTTTATGTTCTATTGCTGTCTATTAAAATATAAAAATAGGTATACGCTCTGCCCCAGAAGTACCACTTTCAGAAAATTATCCTTAAGATTTAGTTAAGCATACACAGACATATGGATGATACCATAATACTCTATGATTTCAAAAAATTGGGAAATAAAAAACCCAATATCCATCAGAAGAAAAATATTTAAAGAGACTATGTTAAACTTTGCATAATGTAATACTATATAGCTACTCAGCCTGACAAGGAGATGGCCCATAAAACTTCATAGGTCTTTTGGGTTTGATACCAGTCATGTAAATATAGGATTCAGGGAAAGGGGGAGTGAAGGAAGGAAAGAGAGGCAGGAAGGATATAATGCCCAAATATCAGCAATCCTAACTTCAAGGCTGGAATTATGTGAGAGCCTTGTGCGTTCTGTAATTCTGTAATTCCTACCCTCCTTCTGATCTCCCATATCAAGCAAGTGGAGGAAGTAGAAAAACTGGGTGGTGAAGACTATATATATTCCAAGACAAAGTTCAAATCCCAGGTCTACCACTCACTGGCTGTGAACCTCAGGCAAACTACTTCAACTCTTTGTGCTTCCATTTATTCATCTATAATATGAAGACAGGGTTGTTGTGCGGTTTAACCAAGTTGACATATGTAAAGCACTTGGAACAATTCCTAGTACAGGCTTTAACTACATAAGCGTTAGTTATCAAACTGCATGATAATCACAAATAATAAAACTACTGTTTTTTAACAAATGGGAAAAATGACAAGAGGCATGAGAATGAGTACAGTTATGCTTTCCCATAATTTGGCACGCCACTGATGACAGACCTTCTTCAGTACTACCAAATCTTATCAAAGGATAAAATCAGGTAAGAGTTCAAAAGACTCATCTGACAAAGTAAAGCAGCTTCTATCACATGGGAAGTGATTTGGAGAACTGATCAAAAAAACAATTTCAAAATCCCTTTGGATAACAATAGCATCAGTGAGGGAAACTGAGTGCAGTTTCCCTATAGTGAGTTTTTTTAGGGAGACAACATTTGGATAGTGCTTATACCATGTAAAAAACCAATTTCATTGCTCTTCAGTTAAATGCTATAGTTGTGTTGGAGTTTAGAATAAAAATGTAAGGTCTTGGCCCCCTCCTTCTCCATCTACCACTTAAAAGTTTGTATCTAGTTTCTCAGGGAAGAAAATTTAAAATGAATTATAATTATTGGAAATTTTTAGTTATTTGACTTCTGGTTTGAATGATTAATATATTCACAAATATGGGGTGGTGGTCTATGGTTTTAATTCTATCAACTGTTCCTCACACTTACTTTTCTCCTAATAGCTGGAGCTAACCTATCTGAAGTCCTAGTTAAGCACTAATCAAACTGACTTTGTCAACTGGTAAAAGTTACACTGCTAAGGAAACCAAAAATTAGGTTAGGATTATACAAGGAAAACAGACTTACCTACAAGAAAGAATGTCTACAACAGTGCTAACATGCTCACTGAATGAGGTGAAAACCTCTCCCACATAAATCACAGCAAGTATTCCCTCAAAACCCAAACAAGCTCTGAATCTACCATTCTCTGAATTAAAATATAGCTTCTCAGGGAAATATGACTTTGTTTACTTGCCCATTATCTATTCTATTTGTGACTCTCTGACCCATCTTCTTAACTTTTCAAGAAGGAAATATACACTCTTCAATACTGATAAGTTATGAACCAAAAGAGTTCATAACTACTAAATCGTATAGTTAACTATAGTTAAATTGTGCTTATATAGCTACAAATGAAGAGCCCCCACATAGCCAAACACCAGCTCTATGGACAGAGTGCCTGCTGTGCCTTAGGGACTAACTCTATGTATAACCTGTTGAAATAACCTTTAAAAATTAACATCGGATGGATTTAGTCAAGGGGATATGAAGATATCCTTCTTAACCAAGCAGTAAACTGATTTCTTAGGTAGAAAGTAAGGGATATTTTGAACAAAAACTTACTGCGACATACAATTACATTATAAATATACCAGAACATAGTGCCTGGTATACAAAAGACAGTACTCAATAAATACTTGATAAAGATTTTTTTTTTTTTGAGACAGAGTCTCATTTTGTCGCCCTTAGTACAGTGCCATGGCATCACAGCTCACAAAAACCTCAAATTCTTTGGGCACAAGTAATCCTCTTGCCTCAGCTTCCCAAGTAGCTAGGACTACAGGCACCTGCCCCAACACTCAGCTATTTTTAGAGATTAGGTCTGGAACTCTTGGGCTTAGGCAATCCACCTACCTCAGCCTCCCAGAATGCTTGGATTACAGGCGTGAGCTGAAATGTCCAGTACAATAAAGATTTTTTTTTTTTTTTTGAGACAGAGCCTCAAGCTGTAGCCCTGGGTAGAGTGTTGTGGCATCACAGCTCGTAACAACCTCCAACTCCTGGGCTCAAGCAATTCTCCTGCCTCTGCCTCCCAAGTAGCTGGGACTACAGGTGCCCACCACAATGCCTGGCTACTTTTTGGTTATAGTTGTCATTGTTTGGAGGGCCTGGGTTGGTTCGAACCCGCCAGCTCTGGTATATGTGGCTGGCACCTTAGCCACTTGAGCCACAGGCGCCAAGCCATAATAAAGATTTTTAAAGGAGGCTTCATGGGTCTAAAAATGTCTACAGAATATAAAAGGGCTACAGAAGGCTTAGAAGGAAAGACCCTTAACCTTTTAAAAACAGTAGAAGTCCTAGTAATTATAATAGAAAGCTGCTGCTAGGCATATGAGTTAAGTTAAAATAGAGCAGAAGTTTCTCAGCAGCCCTGTTCAAGAAAGAAAGAAAAAGATAAAGTAAGAAGGCCTTTAGAACTCAATTTAATAAAAAGCCACGTAAGTCTACCTACTTGCCTATCTACCTACCTAGTTCCTTCCTTCCTGCCCTCTGTCCTTCATTGTGTCAGCCTAACCTAACCCATAATTAATGTGATTTGGGAGATTTTAGTCTAAATACAAACTTCACTCACCATCTTTTCTTTTCATATTTTTCTTGTAGAAACTCTTTCACTTTTTGTGGATCCCTGAAGTCTGGAATTGCTGAAGATCTATCATCAAATAATCCTAGCCAAATCTGTTTACAGACCTTTGAAAAAAAATTTAAAAAAAAAAATGTTAAATGCAACATTGTCACTCAATGGCATTTTAAGCAGAAATTATTTTTTCAGAAAGCTAATCTACTTAGTAATTTCAATGATACTGCTTTCAATGAGGATATTCATTACAATCCAAAATGAAGGGACTGAATTTAATTTAATATCTTGTAGAATGCAGTAAAATTTCAGCAACAGAATCACAAAGGAAAATACCTCATAGTAAAATTAATAGTGAAACGCAATTTGAGAAGACCTGGGTTTTCTGTGGCTTTGGCATAATCATGAACTATAAACCATTAGTGAAGTTATGTAACCTATATGAACCTATGTGAATCTCAGCCCCCTTACCTATAAAACAGAGCAAGTGAACCTCTGTTTCATGAATAAGGGTAATTTTACAAGGCCTTTAACAAATTCAAAAAATCAACCCCAAACCCCCAAATAGTAGAACCATAAGTAATTTGCTATTAAGGCATAACAATAAACACAAATACAGAGCAAATGCAACACCAGCTTTACAGCGAGTCTCCTATGCTTTTCTTGTTCAACAACTTAAAAAAATGAGAAGCAAAAGTATTTAACTTTTTTGAAAAAATAAAAGAGAAATAAAATGATGCACACCTACAATAGGACAAAAAACTCAAAAAAAAACTATAAAGAAAAAATACTGATAAAGTAGACTTTATCAAAAATTAAAAACTGAGTCCGGGCACAGTGGCTCACACCTGTAATCCTAGTACTCCGGGAGGCAGAGGCGAGTGGACTGCCTGAGCTCACAGGTTTGAGAACAGTCTGAGCGAGAGCCAGATCTTGTCTCTAAAAGTAGTCAGGCGTTGGGGTGGGCACCTGTAGTCCTAGCTACTCAGGAGGCCGAGACAAGAGAATCGCTTGAGCCCAAGAGTTTGAGGTTGCTGTGAGCTGTGATGCCATAGCCCTCTACCAACAAGACAAGTGAGATTCTGCTTCAAAATAAAACAAAAATAATTAAAAACTAAAAACAGAACTACCAAATGAAAAAAAATTAAAAGCTATTGTATTAAAAAAAGAAAAGAAAAAAATAGAAAGAAAGCCACCAACTAATTAAAAAATTTTGCAAAATGTTTAAGAACTAGTAGAATCTCTGCAAGCTGACTACCCAAGGGACTATAACAAACTGGTCAACATATGGAGGTGACTAGGCCAGCTGTACTGACAGTTACATGCGGTGTGTGTCTAATCTATGAAAATTAGGTCAATTTAACAAGGTGGTCAATGTAGGGAGGTGGTCAAGCATGGAGGTTCTATTATATTTGAATCCAGAAAGGAACTCCTACAACTCTATTATCAAAAAGACAATCTCTTCTTTTTTAAAAATGTGAAAAAACACATGAACAGATACTTCACCAACTTCACCAAAAGAAGTTATAAGCCACCTACCAACTTTATTCATGTACAAAACATAAATTAAAATGACACTGAGACCTCACAAGGTAGACACAATATATTTTTAGAAAAGCAAACACACCATGTGCTGGTGACACACAGAGCAACTGAACTGGAGAATATACATGGTACAACTACTCTGGAAAACAGATCTAGCAATGGCTCAGCCATTCTACTTTTAGGTATTTACCCAAGAAAAACAAAAGCACTTGTCCAGATTGTATACAAATATTTGCAGCAGCTTTACTGACAATAACCCCAAATAGCAATAACTCAAATGTCCATAAATAGGTGAATGGATAAGCAAAACAGTGAAATATCCAAAGTAGGATACTATTCAGCAATTAAAAGGAACTACTGCTACAAGAAACAACATGAATAAAGTATATACTGTGTATATACTGTGTAATTCAATTCATTTAAAATGTCATAAAACATAAACTTCTAATAATAAAAACCAGGTCAATGGATTCATTACACAAGAGCCCAAGGAAACTCTCGGGAATAATAAAAATGTATCTTATCGCGTGGTGGTGAATGTTCATGGTATATAAAAGGCAAAACTTATCAAATTATATACTTCAAATATGCACAAGTTACAGTAATCAATTATTTTTCAGTAAAGCTATCAAAAACAAGTCCACATGTTTCCAAAATAATATTAAAGAATAATCAATTATGACATTGTGAAAAGAACATAATATCTGGCTTCAAAAAGCCCAATAGGCTAGGCATGGTGGCTCCTGCCTGTAATCCTAGCACTCTGGGAGGCCAAGGCAGGTAGATTGCGCTGAGCTCAGAGGTTCGAGACCTGCCGGAGCCGGAGCCAGAGCCAGAGTGAGATCCCGTCTCTCTAACAAAAAAAGAGCCAGGCATTGTGGCAGGTACCTGTAGTACCAGCTACTCAGGAGGCTGAGGCAAGAGAATCATTTATGCCCAAGAGTTGAAGGTTATTGTAAGCTACGATGCCACAGCACTGTCTCAATTATTTAAAAAAAAAAAAAAAAACATTGAAGTAATCAGAGAAGGAAAACAAGAAGAAGACGGGAAAAATGACTCACCCTTCTTTTCTCCTATCATGTCCCCAAGCACGTTTCAAAACAACATTTCTTTTGATTCTTTTCTATTCCAGGCTCAATGCAAATAAAGGCATAAGGCAGTAGCAGCTGACACATCTAAGGCCTGGTTTAAGGCCCAATCCCATTACAAAAACATTTCTGTGGCAAAGCCTGACAAGTACAGACATTCAGGAATGGTAATGCAAGTTACTGCCAGAAATACCATAAACCTTAAAGAAGTCTAGCTTGTCCAATATTCAGTCACTTAAAACTACATGGGACTGGCTCAGCACCTGTAGCTCACTGGTTAGGGCGTCAGTCACATACACCCAAACTGGCAGGTTCGAACCTGGCCTGGGGCCTGCTAAACAATGACAGTTGCAACAAAAAAATAGCTGGGCGTTATGGCAGGCAACCGTAGTCCCAGCTCCTTGGGAGGCTGAGACAAGAGAATTGCTTAAGCCTAAGAGTTTGAAGTTTGAGGTTGCTGTGAGCTGTGACACCACAGCACCATACTGAGACCGACATAGTAAGATTTTGTCTCAGAAAAAAAAAAAAAAAATTACATGGGACTCTCCATAATCAGAAACCTAACAATTCTTCCAAAATGCAATTTTCAAAGATTCTGTGACTTTACAATTACATTCATATGGGAAGACTGAAAGATTCTAATTTTTCTATTTAAAATTTCCCAAATATGAAAACAAGAGACATGGTTGCAATTTGCCCAAAGCTATGGACCTATTAACTGTAACTGATAAAAATTAGTTAAGAATGCTTTAAAACTTTTAGTCTCTGCATTCCAAAACCACTACTAACTACCATTACACAACTTTTTTTTTTTTTTTTTTTTTTTT
>CAUYTI010132929.1:0-37565 GCA_963575145.1 Galago senegalensis | reverse complement strand
TGGTCCCAGCTACTTGGGAGGCAGAGGCAAGAGACTCGCTTGAGCCCAGGAGTTGGAGGTTGCTGTGAGCTGTAATGCCATGGCACTCTACCCAGGGGGACAGCTTGAGGCTCTGTCTCAAAAAAAAAAAAAAAAAGAATTGTATTATCTGAGCATTAACAATAATACATTGTATTGTATCTGAATAATGTATTATTCAGATAATATAATTTGAATGTTTATCTGCCTTTTTCCTGAAATTTTCAGGAAAAGATTTACTTTTTGAAGCTCCTTAAATAGATTGGGCATATCTTAGTGAAAATTAAAAATACAACTCGCAGCCATTGAATTGATTACCTGCTGGAGCATTATTCCTGTTACCAAGAATCATTATTGAATCAAGATAAATTATTACCTTGACACCGAAAAGGAATGGAGAGAACAGTGGAGTACAGAAAATGTAGTACTAGTGACTTAAAAGGATTTATGATCATTATAAATAAGTCTGTAAGGTTGGTACATATCCCATACATGAAATATTTTCACATACTACTATATATTTCATATTTGAGGACTGTTTTTGCTGGTTTTCACTAGCAACTGAATAGTTTATCAATATCCCTGCCTTTCTACCACTTGACCCAGAACCTGAGACCCTAAGGGGATGGAGAAGAGCTCAGTGTACACGTCTCATCCTGTGACTTCGCTTTGTATCTACTGTGGCAGTCAGAAGGGCCCCAGGCCCTTGCATTGCCCTGACCTTCGAGGGCTCCCTATTTCCTGAGAGATTCCTCCAAGCTCTTATCTGGACATGCACAGCCTTCCTGCTTTACCAGCCCCTTTTCCCACCCAGCCTGGCCGTGCCGACTCCCCAGGCTGCTAGCTGCTCCTCCAGGCCTCTCCTGGCCCCTGCCCATTTGCTAGTCTCCCTGGGCAATTGCAATACTTTTCAGGATTAAATATTTTCTCCTCTGTAAGCTTCAGGAAGTAGAATCCCTCTTTGTTACCATGCTGTCAGGATAGTTTAGCTTCTAAGTCCTGGACCAGCCATGACATCAGTGAAAGAGAATATTCTCCTGAGTCTGGGGACAAGGGAAGGAACAAGTCTGGGCTCCTTAGCCCACAGCTGAAGGGAGCTTTGGTTTAGCAGACATCTCTGTGGCCTAATCAAGAGCCTCCAGAACTAGCTAGCTGGGCCGCCCACACTTACTCCTCCTTAGAGGAGATGAGAAAATGAGGGTAAGCTAACCTTGAGAGGCAACAAGATGCTTCAGGCTTTACTCCAAAGCCTGCCTGGGGACACTGACCAGGGCAGCACCCTCAATCTCAGCACCCAGCCACCCAGGGTCCCAAACTGCATGGATGCTCCTCCCCAAGTTAAACCACCTGCACTTGACTTGGATATGCAAAGGACACCAACAATGAGACTTGGCTTTTCCTCTTCTAATTTTTCACAGTGCTTTTTGTCATTATCTCATTGGCTCTTCAAAATGAAGGGCTGGATCAGGCTGTTGCATCCTCATCTTGAGAGTTTGTGGAGTGCCAGTTCAGACTAGGAATTTCAGCTCAGGCAGATCTGTCAGGGTCTTGGTTCTGACATTCCCTCAGATGTGATAAATTCCTTTGTCTTTTGAACTTCAGTTTCCTTATCAGTAAAACAGAGGTGATAATATGCACCTCACAGGTTCGTTGGGAAGATGAAGTGCTGAGCACAGTGCCTGGCACATAGTAAGTATCTGATTAATAGATTTATTGCCACTGGATGAGGAACCCAAGGCGCAAAGTGGCAAGTCACTCACTGTGCAGTCAGCCTGTGCCTGGGCTGGCTGGGGGTGGCTGGGGGTGGCTGGGGGTTCTTTTCAAGCCTGCCTTTGTTGCTCCTGAGAAGACAAGCACGGCACTGTGTTCATCTGCTACTCCTCTGACCTCCCCAGGTGCAGTGGCTTCTAGTCTCCTCTAGATCAATGAGGACACTCAGTTATTGTAGTTTGGGGGTAACAGGCAGGGCCAACATTCACTATCTTCATCTAAAACAATAAGCATCTTTTAAAAAATGGTTGAGTCAATGTTGCCAGTCAGTTTTCAGAAAGCATACATTCTCCCCCCAAACAGATGAGTGGCTGTGTCAAAATGCTAAGTCAGGAACCATTAGGAACCTCTGTGACCATTTGCCAGGACCAAAAGTACTTTTTCTTTTTCTTTTGAGACAGTCTCACTCGGTGGCCCTGAGTAGAGTGCCATGGTGTCATAGTTCAAGCAACCTCAAACTCCTGGGCTCAAGCAATCCTCTTGCCTCAGCCTCCCGAGTAGCTGGGACTACAGGACAGGTTACTGCCACACCGCCTGGCTAGTTTCTCTATTTTTAGTAGAGACAGGGTCTCACTCTTGTTCTTGCTCTTGAACTCCTGAGGGGAGAGGGACCAAACAACAAAGCTGCCACAGTATTGTCTGTGACTTTGAAATGTTTTCTTCCTCTTGTTTCCCAGATCCTGGAATCCGCGAGGTTGTCTTTAGGAACACGTCTCACGCTGCGCAGCTGACTTCTTCTCTGCCTCGCCATGAGTGTTTGCAGTTGCTTCCTCTCCTGAGAAATCTCGGTCTTATCTCTAATAAAGCCTCTCAGTGTAGTTGGCCAAACCCCTACCTGCAGCCCAGGTCTCTGCCCGATACCCTAGGACCTTGAGTAAGCAAAGCATCTCCTTAGCCCTAAATTCCTCACCTCTCAAAGGGGCCTGGGGCATGTCCAAGGTGAAAGTGTTACTGTTGTGTGGAAACAAACCATGACACAGTTTTCCCGGTTGTGGAGCTTCGCATTGGTAGAAACAGTCTAACTTGGGAAAATCACTACTGCTGTACCACGCTAAGGTTTCTGACGGAGAGACATGCTCATGGGCGGGAAAGTGGGGTTAAATCGTGTGTACATGGGTGACACATTCGCATACACCTGGTGGTTCTTATTAATACCTTTTTGAGAGAAATAAACATCAAAGCCTAGTCCCTCTATGATCCAAAAATAATGTACCCAGGTTTGTTTAGGGGAGCCCTAGTTTATATTGAGATATGTTGGCACTTTGAGCTTTCTCAGCACAGAAGCATTATTTCTTTATTTAGTTATTATTTTTTATGAGACAGAGTCTCAGTTACCCTGGGTAGAGTGCTCGGGCATCATACCCCACAGCAACCTCTAACTTTTGGGCTCAGGCAATCTTTTTTTTTTTTTTTTTTTTTTTTTTAGATGGAGCCACAAGCTATCCCCCTGGGTATAATGCCATGGCATCACGCTCCCAGCAACCTCCAACTCCTGGACTCAAGCGAGTCTCCTGCCTCAGCCTCCCAAGTAGCTGGACTACAGGCGCCTGCCACAACGTCTGGCCATTTTTTGGTTGCAGCCATCATTGTTGTTTGGCGGGCCCAGGCTGGGGATTCGAACCCGCCACCTTAGGTGTATGTGGCTGGCGCCTTAGCCGCCTGAGCCACAGGCGCCAAGCCTAGAGCTATATTTCTAAAGCCAAATCTTATTGGATTACTCTGTCGGCAAACCCTTCTATGACACTCAATATGGCTCTACCCACGTTTTCAGTTCCTACTTAATGCTTCAGGCTCCAACCCCAGAACCATCTCAGTCCCTCAAGTATATCACCTCTAATGCCCTCTCTTCATTGCTCCCTTTCCCTGGCATGCCCAAATCTATTAACCACCCTTGGTGAATTCTGAATTATCTAAACTCCACCCCAAAGATCATTGCCTTCTCAGGGACCCCCTTCTTGAGCAGGCCTAGAAGAGGTTAACCTTGTCCCCACCTTCTGTCCATCTGTACCCACCTTCCACCTTGTCAAGGCAACGATCATAACATTGTCTCTCAGTTTACCTTTATGTCTCCCCCACTAGAATGTGGTCTCCTTAATAGTGCAAACAATCCTCTTGAAATCTGAAAATCATCTGTAACTATTATCTACAAATCCCCAGCACCTGCCACAGTTACTAGGATACTGTAAATGTTTATTGAAAAAACTATCTAGTGATCATTAAATGTCACCAAAAGTCACAGGCAATGCCTGAGAGAGGGCTGGGGATTGCTAAGATCAAGTCTCTGTGCAGAGTTAAGGGGCAGATCAGTCCCATCTGTTACATCTCATCCTTTTGGGAAGCCCAGAAAATCCAAAAGAATAAAAAATAAATTTGAAAAAAAAAAGAATTAATTTTGAATTCTCTCCCCCAAGGCCTAGCTCCATGACTTGGAAAACTTTCTATCTGACCGCTTGCTCAGGATTTTATTGTCAATCAACATGACCATGACTCTCTTATATAATTCATTTCTTTCACCTAAAGCATTGGGCACCAAGGCACTGATTCTGTCACCTGCCATGTGAGAGAACAACCTGACAACCTAATTCTCCTATGTGCCCCTATTTTAAATGTAACATTGTTAAGAGTTCTTTTTAATGTTTCAGCAATCCTTTACTTTGTTTGTTTGTTGTTGTTTGTTTTTAGTGACAAGATCTCTCTCTGACACTCAGGCTGGAGTGCAATGGCATGATCATAGCTCATAACAGCCTCAAACTCCTAAGTTCAAATGATTCTCCTGCCTCAGCCTTCCAAGCATCCAAGCAGCCGGGATTACAGATGGAAACCACTGTACCCAGCATCAGCAAGCCCTCATTAACAGGGTGCTAGATGCCAGGCATGGTTTTCATTGTTACCATTTATTAAGTATATGGCAGGGTCAATAATTTATGTACCACCAGTTAAGTGTGAAAGAAAATGCAGTTTCTTCATTTTCTGCATTTCATCTAATTTTGCTCTCAAGCTACCACATTTCTGGGTAGTGGGAAACAACAGTATGACAAAAGTATATACAGTGGTATATCCTCTCTTTTAGACAGTCCCTTTGGAGTAAATCCCCAGTCATTCCATTCTTCTCCACCTAGATTCCCAAGATGGTTTCTGGATGGACAGGGGACTTCCAAGACCATGAGTTCCTGGGATGGAAGGCATCTTGGGGCCATTCCCTGAGATCTCAGAAATGGATGATCATTGGGTCCTTACTGACCTCTACAGGAATATCCTATCTGTCTGTCTCTGGATGTCCTGTGGGCTCACACTGCTCAAGATTGGGTCTGGTGGGCCTGTGAGCTGTTCTCAGACTGGTTCCATCCCATCTGGGCTCAGTGTCACTGTGGGCCTGTCGAAGGTGACCAGCCAAACCATTCCTCCAGTCTGGTTTAGGCTCCCTACCCTGCAGCAGTGGGGTCACTCTCCTCTAGTTCCCATAGCTTTCCCACAGATTCTCCATCCAGGCACCTTCTTTGTCCCTGACTAGCCACCACATGTATTTCTGGATTCCTCACATAACACATGAAACTCAGGTGCATTCAGAGAGTAGAAGAGAAGTGAGTAGCCGAACATCTAGCTCCCTACGTGACCCCACACTCTGTCGCTCAGAACGTATCCCCCAGGACAGCACTTCTCAAACTATCTGTATTGTGTTTTCCTCCTCAATCCTTTGCAAACCAGTGTTTTCATGAAATACAATAAAAATTAATTGCTAGAAACATAAAATAAAAAGAGGGGACCAGTTACAGTTGCTCATGCCTGTAATCCTAGTACTTTAGGAGGCCAAGGCAGGAGAGGGCCATTAGAAGCTAGGAATTCAAGACCAGCTTGGGAAACACAATAACACTCCAACTCAACAAAAAAAAATTTAAAAAAATTAGACAGTGGCTACAGGCATGTGCCTGTAGTTGCAGCTACTCGGGAGACTGTGGCAGGAGGATCGCTTGAGCACAGGAGTTTAGAGTTGCAGTGCGCTATGATGACAACAACACTTCACTCCAGACCAGGCAACAGAGCAGAATCACGTCTCAAAACAAACAAATCAAGAAAAAAATAAAATAAAATCAAGAGGTACACAAGTCCTAGTCTTAAAAAAAAAATTATTATTGGATTTAACAAGCATAAAACTAGTCTATCAAATTGCTCTAGAAGTTTCTAGATGATGCTTATTCTCCGCTGCAGAACTTACCTTTGTGTAATTGTCAGGTGTAACAGAAGACTGCAGCCCAGCACCTTCTCAGCATAGCACCAGTAGCACCAGCATAGACGGTGCCAGGATGGCCCAAGGACTTCTCTGAAGGGGGTGGTATCTAATCTTCCCAGTCAGTGGCATAGGAAGGGAAGAACAAGTCCCACTGTTCTGGGGTTCTCCCGGGTTTCTCTCTTACATTTTTTCTAACAGCCTTCTAATGTCAAGCCGACCTCTATCTGCTGTGCTGTGTCCCAGGGTTGTAACCTCAGGGATAAAGCCAGGACACACTTCTTTCCCTGCCTGGGTCTCTCACGTCTGCCTCTCTGATCAGGAACCTCTTCACTCTCTCCCCCAGCTTTCCCTCTACTTGGACTTCATACACAAAGTCCCCATCTTTGCTTTTTTTGCCTTTTTAAAATTTCAAGAGATTTAAGGGGTAGAAGTTGAATTCTGCTACATGTATACATCGTTCCTTTTAATATTTGAACAGGAGAGTTTTTTCCTTTGTCTCTTACTTTCTTTTTTCCTTTTTTATTTCTTTCTCTTCTCTTTTATTTTTCTTTATAGCAGTTTAGAAAATGCTATACATACTCTAAAAAGCTCAACATTCTTGCTAGAATTTTTTGTTAAAGTTGGCTTTAAAACTCAAGGCAGATCAATGCCCTCTTTGTTCCAGATGGTGTCCGCCCTTCTCCTGGAGGGATGACTGCCATTGAGAAAATGGGTGGGAAACCACAGAGGAAAAAAAACTATAAAACATGAAAACATTTCATCAAATGCCTATTATACTCACATCTGGATGATAAAAAATCACAGTAATTATGAAGGGCTTAAAAACTCCTTATAGACCTTATACTTGCTTGATAATTACATAAAATGATGGTTTGGATGAATATATCTTTATTACACACTCATCGCACCATAGGACAGGAAGAGTTCCTACATTTTATATACACTGTAGAACCTCCATAGCTGACCACCTCCTACATTGGCCACCTCCTTTAATTGACCTAATTTTCATAGACCAGACATGTACCACATGTATGTGTCAGTACAGTAGGCCTACTTCCTTGTGCTGATCAGTTTATTACAGTCCCTTAGTGGCCAACTTACAGAGGCTCTACTGTGTGCATATGTATATATGTATAATATGTGTGTATATACATATAAAATATAAAGTTAAAATTGTAGGAATTATTGAGAGTGTGTGTGTGTGAACAGTTGGAGGGAGAATGATCCTTATACTTTCTTAAAATTTTAACTTCACAAACCGATTGACCTCTGCTTTACTCTGATGAAAACTGATTTTCCTAGAGAAAATTGAATGATTAATTTTTGATATTCTTATATTTCAAAAATGGCAATTTTGTTAAGTTTCCTGCAAAATTATTCTACAGAACTCAAAATAACCACCAAAATAAACCAGAAAATCTGGGCAGTATTTGTACATCTTCTCGTACTGTTATCAATTATTTATTATAACCACATGAATAATTCTAGTTACTATTTCTATTTCAATAGCTATTACGTTCTCAAAAGTTGCTATAAAAATAAATTGTAGTTTGGGCAGTGCCTGTGGCTCAAAGGAGTAGGGCGCCAGCCCCTTATGCTGGAGGTGGCGGGTTCTAACCCAGCCCTGGCCAAAAACTGCAAAAAATAAATAAATAATAAATAAATTGTGGTTTTCTGAGACCTTATCTCTTTAAGGCTTATAGCTTGAACACATGTCATGTTCATCTTAGTATTGCAAATTTTTGCTTGGAGCCTAGAATACTAAAGATACCAAATAAATTCTGGTCGAAGTAATTAATGACTGGGAGTGAAATCTCACCTTACCCAAACTTCTATTGGGCACACTGTCCCTCCATGTGTGCATACTTGAAATTAAACTAACTTAAGAAAAAAATGTAGAAAATGTTATTTTTAAAAATCCTTACAAATATTACTAATTATCCCACATATCTTTAAATAGTTCATTCTCAGGGTATCAGTCAGAATCCAGATAGCACATCCATAACAAATAATTAGAGGATAATTTAATTAAGAGATTCTTTTTGAAAGTGTGGTCAGAATGTAGGGAAACCTACCAAAGATAGTGCAGTACCACGGGGCTGATTAAAGGGGACGTCCTCAGCCTGATAAAGCCAGCAGACCAGAACCCCAGGGTAGAGCAAGCTTATGGGGAGAAGAGTTCATGAAACCTACCATCCTCGGAAGACTCTACCAAAGTATAAATCAACTAAGCTAAAGGATAATAGCATATATTTCAGTTACAAATACAAGTAGCATTTTAAACGACACCAACTTTATTCTTTTTCTTCCCACTATTGGATGTCCCTTCCCCCTTGACGTTATCTGTGACTTTGGATCAAGGAATGCAGCCAACCCAAAGTGCTCTGCTTGTCACAAAAGAGCCTGGGGTGTTCCCCCTTGGCAGACTCAACCAGAGGTCGGAGGCAGCCTGCTCATATAGATCCGAGTAGTTTCCAGAGAGGGGTGAAGGAGAGTGGGAGGTGAAACTAGAGGGAAAAACACAGGCATCTAACACCTGCAACACGTTGTCTTGTGCTTGGTGCTCCCAGAGGACACATGCTTGCCTGTGTGCTCTTTAAAGTATTTCCCATCTGATGGGCAGACTTAAAAATGCCAAAGAGCTAAGGAAAGCACATTCACACCCCTCTCAAGAATAACATCAGTTGTTTTACTGTCTTTTCATAATATCTTATAACAATAGTAAATATTGTATGGGTTTTTTAGTTTTTATTGTATGCTATTATATATTCTTGAATTGCAATGAATGTCATGTTTGTGGCCACCAGCCACAAAAAGCCTCCTTAAATTTATGGAATTTCTCTCTTTGTGAGTCTTGTGTCCCAAGGTAGAAACCAGGACTAAGTGTCTGAACACCAGGCACAAGGCCTGCCTTGGGTTGATCATACTGCTCCAATGAGACTGAGTTTAGAAGAGAGCAAGGAAGGAAAAAAAATCCACTGTGGGAAGACTTTTCCCAGCAGGTGCAGTAAAGCATGGAGCAGAACCCTGTCATTCTAGACAGGACACACAGCAGTAAGGATCCTTGCTCAGACTTTCAGTATAGACAGCAGTACCCACACCCTGGATAGATGTGAAATCAGTACTACTCCTGGTTGTGAGGCCACTGCCTCTGATTTTCTAGCCCACCCAAAGCTACTTCTCTAAACCATCTTTCATAACTTTTTTTTCATCCAAAATGAGCTAAATTAAATTCTGTTGTTTGTGATTTTTTTTTTAATCTGAGTGATACACTTTTTTTTTTTTTTTTTGAGACAGACTCTCACTTTGTCACCCTGTGAGTGCTATGGTGTTATAGCTCACAGCAACCTCAAACTTTTGGGCTCAAAGCAATTCTTTTGTCTCAGCCTCCCTACAGGCACCCACCACAGGGCCAACTAAGAGTGATACACATTTTAAACACTTTTTCCTTGCCAATAAAAAAGCTAAAGCTGGGGAAAGTAAAGATCACATATCTGGCAAGTGGCCAAAGGGCCAACTGAAAAGAGATCTTTCTGGTACAGAAGTTCATGCTCAGTCCACTCTCCACAATGGTTTTTTTGCCCAGTCTGCTAGCTACTTGCCTAAAAGTCAACAACAAGCTCTTCAAAAGCAGTGAGTCCTAAAAGAAATGCTTTAGGGAAAGTTGAGGCAAGAACAGAATTATCAGTTGAGAGCCTTTTTTAGAGACAACTGCATTTATATGAAAAGAATCAAAGACTTGGGTTGGTTTTCAATGTAAGAAGAAAAGGTGCTGTAATTCAACATGTGGAGTGTAGGAGTGATATCTACCCCTGTATCTAAACCGATGGAAATGCTCCCAAGATCACCACCCACATAGAAACCCACTGTCTTCAGAAGGCTTTAACAAAGGACAAACCAAACTAAAGAACACAAACATACACTTTTGTTACAAATATAAGTTACCTTTTAGATTATTTGATAAGCATGTTTTAGCAATCATCAGGACTTTCCTCTACCCAGAAGGGGCCAGAAGAGAGGAAGAGAACAAATATTCTGAGGGATATAAGTGGGGCCAGCGAGGAAGTGGCCAAGGGGGAAACAAGGGCTAAACTTATAATTGTGGATTCTTCCACATCTTTACTATATGAAGTTTCTTAAAAGGAAGCTCTTTCAATCTGATTCTATGAGACACCCCTTTGGACTATGTATATAGTGAAAATAAAAGGTGACAGTAAATAGTGGGGATAATAGAATAAGCTCTACATCAACATAATTTATTTTCTTAAAACATCTGTGCATTCTAAGAACTTTTAAAATTATTTGGAGAAAAATTCTATGGCTTTTACTAGACTGCCCAAAGCGTCCATGGCATTAAAATAATTGCTACTTATGTTTCCTCTTTGAGACATTCGAGTGCAGGTCCTAGCTTTGCCGTTGCATTGACACCTTATACCCATTTTATAAAATATATGTGTCAAACCATTGAAATCCAATATGAAGTAATGAGACTGATTTCTCACGCCACATACAAAATCCCATTTCATTACCTTGTAATCACATCTCATGCTATGTGAAACCAAAGCATAATAAACATTCATAAATCATGTTTCAGAGCCTCTACGCCTTACCAGTGCATAGTATCTTTTTAACAGACCCAATGGTGTTTTTGGATTTCTGGAAAGTGATTCTTTAAAAGTGAAACCAGGTGCCGCAGTACTATGTGAAAGGGGAGATCAGGTCTCCTAGACTACTTGACAGTGTCACTTCTAAGAGTTTAACACATTGTAGCTTTTCCAATTAAATACTTAAGGTGGTTTGCAAAAAGAATTAAATGGAAATAATCAGTTTCACACAGTGGGTTTTTTTTTTTTTAATATTAACTAACAAACTGTTTGGGTTGCTTATATTGTAGGTCCAATAGTAGTACTTTGTTAATATTTTCTGTTTTAAAAATAAGTCAGTACTGAAGACACCCCTCTTGATTTGCTCTTCTGCTTTGGGGAAAAGACAAATTCCTTCAGTGCTCAGCGCTTTCCTGTCTTTCGATTGTAAGGCTTACTTACCATACGTTTGCTGAAGTTTTGAGAGGAGCCATGAACCTAAAAGTCATGGATGCCCCATCAACATAGGCAATTTAAATGGAAAGCCGAAAATCCCAATTCTTCACAATATCTTTCAAAAACAGAAATCATAGAATTCCAAAGAGGAAATTTAAATTATTTGTGTTTGAACGGCAGAGCTGGTGAAGGTAAAAAATATGAGTGAGAGGAATAAAAAGAGAAAATTTGACAGCTGATAGACACCAACTACCTGCCCCTGAACTGGCCTTTCTGATGCACTAAGAAATGTTGCTTCAAGGGTGTTAAGCAATGACTCTTCTGTGCAAGTCCGGAGCTCTGGGCTTCCTAACCCGCCTTCTATGCAGGTTTGTATGCCAGAGCTGAGCAGTTGTTCCCTGAGAATTGCAGGGAAATATCAGGAAAAAAATCCAAGACCTCTTATTTCCTCATCACGAGAGACCTGAATCCTGGGTACAGAAGCACACGGCTCTCCTATACCTGGGAGACAGACCTTGAACCCTAAGACGCAAGAAGACAGCTCCTCCCAAAATTGCATCAGAAGCCATTGATGCTATTTTGTTAAATGTAAGCAGAAAGAAAATGAATCTAACTCAATGAAATGAAAAGATGTTTTCAGAGTGTTAGGCATTTATATTCTTAGGATACTTAGAGCGGTCAAGAAGGCAAATCCTATCTTGCGATAAAACAACAATGAAGAAACCTCAGATGTGGCTTAGCCAGATAGGAAATGATAAATCAGCCACCTGCATGCCACAGATGCCAAGCTCTTTGAATTTCCTTGCTAATTCAGAAACGGAATATACTGCTTGTCACATGCTTCACATAAAAACCTTTGAAAGGGGAATTCATTAGAGAGAGAGAGAGAGTTCACAATATAATGAAGCAGACATTTATTGCTGAAATGATTGCTGACCTGGCTTTTTAGTTCTTTTGGTTCACATGAAGGCACTCCTCGCTTCTGGCTTCCAGAGCACATTGAGCGGAAAGCAATGTGCAGCAGTGCCCTGCGCTTCCAGAGGTCACTTGCTGAGGGTCCCCAGGTCCCAAGAGCACATTGGGAATCCAAACATAAGTGAAGAAAAAGATCTTTGAACAGAGTGGAAAACAGTCGTCACAAAGCTCACGTACTTTCTTCTGAAGGACAGAAAAGGGTTGATATGGCCCTTGAAATACTGACTCTCGGCTCTTCTACTTATAAATTAGTAGCCTGGGTTCCACCATCAGGCAAACGTACATACTAATATCTACCTTCTAAGGTCTCTATTGAAGATGCCATAGATAATGCGTGTAAACATCTACCTGAACATAAAAGACAGTTAATAAAGGGTAGCTATTATAATTATTATTTTGAAGATTCCAGGAGCCTTTTTTATTCCCTCCTTCAGATGATAAAGTATTAATTAAGGAAACAGACTAGAAACCAAGAGTATATTAAGTACATGAGAAAAGAGCAGCTGAAAGAAATTAAGAAGCAGCAGCCAGCGGAACAATCGAGGCATGATGTTCAGAACCCAGTCTGTTCTTGGCAAAAAGCCTTCACTCATCACCACCCTTTTCAGGTGTTGAGAGCAAGTCAAGAGCTCTGCATTATAGCACAAAATTAATGTCCATAACAATAACAGTTAAATATCAAAGAAAGATCAGATTTAGTAAAAGTTGTACAAGAAGGTAAGGGAAATATGCGATATTTTCTTAAATGATTTCTATAAATTTTTTTCACTAAAAAAACCCAAAACTCTTGCTTCATCAAGAGATAAACTCTAAATTTAATCTATACTAAGATATAGGTAGGTCATTAAATTTTGAGATACACAAAAATCCAGAAAGCCCTCCCAGCAACACCAATAAGCCCAGCAAGTTGAACCTTGCATGGGGGAATCCATGCGTAAAACGGAATGGAGACTATCAACTATGTTTCTTCGAAGTGAAGTAATGAACCATAGCATAGTCTGTCTCAAAACTTTCATAGTGACTGGGTATCGTTCTTCACCTATTAGATTTGAGAAGTTCAAGAAGTTTGGCGCCCTGTCATTGGGGTGGAGATGAAAGAGATATGTTTATGTACTGCTGGTGGAAGTACATATTGATTCACCCCCTGCAGAGGGTAATTTAACAATATCTGTGAAATTACTACACTTTTGACTCAGTAAGTCTACTTCAGAAATGCATACTAAAAATACACTCTCAAACACATAAACTGATATAACAAGGTTCGCTTTACAATTATCTTTGCAATAGTAAAATGTTGGAAATGATGTTAATCGATAGTGTAGTCATTAAAAACTTATAGCACATCTATTCAACCTTATAACATTAAGGAAAGGAACGTGTTAGCCAGACCTGGTGGCACCTGCCTGTAGTCCCAGCTACTCAGGAGGTTGAACCAGGAGGATCATCTGAAACCAGGATTTGGAAGTTGCAGTGAAATGTGATCGCACCACTGCACTCCAGCCTGGGTGACAGGGCAAGACCCTATGAAACAAAGAAAGAAAGAAAAGAAAGAAAAGGAAACACTCTTTTTTAGACTTCTCAAAAGTAATGTCTGATATAACAAGTCAAACAAAAGGCGTGAAGGGAATGATAATATGTGGGTAAGTGAATAAGACGTGTATGTGTGTGTGTGTGTCCATCTATAAATGTTGTTTACATAGAACTAAAATATCTCTGGAAAGATACACCAGAAATAAGCAACAGTGGCTGAACTGAGTGGTTGGAGAATTGAGGTGAAAGGGAGATCTTTTACTCTTTCACACCTCTTAAATTTTGAACCACGTGAATATACGCCTATTCCAAAAACAAAGCAATCTTTCTGTTCCCACAGTTAGCAATGTGAACAAGGCCTAGAAGTGGAAGAAGACTGATCATGGGAGGTGCCGAATGGGGCTGTTGAGAGAGAACAGTTACACATTACACATGCACTGTCAGATACACACAGTAAAGTAGGGGCCATCAGTAGAAAGAGAGAACCATCCCCCTGGCCTGGCCACCGTGAAGAAGAATCTGTGCGGGACAGACATTGGGAGGGAAGGAAAGCCACTGATTTAGGATGCTGCTGTCCTGTCCTGGGTCCTACAAAACCATAAGAAAAATTGGCTTTTCAGTTTTGCTTACAAGCCTACCACTGTCTATAATTCCTTTATGTCCTGCACATAAATGATAGAAGAGGCTTAGCAAATATTTTTTTCTGAAACGTGTTCAGTGAAAGAATGGTTTCATGATGATCAAATAGGTTTGCGAAGTCCTACCTCTCACCTTTCACACTTGCATATTCATGAGGCACGGGAGCATTCCCAAACTTGTTTGTTTTTAACCTAAATACCTATTAAGAGCCCACGGAAAATAATGTTTACAGTGTCAGTTTAGAGAAACTAACCCTGTTCACTTCACCAGGTTTTACCCTCATCTTATGCCAGGTATAATAATGAGGTCACAATTTAATAGGTATTTTTTTTTAAAGAAACAATAACCATGTTTCAATTATATTTTTAATTTACTAAAGATAAGAAACTTAGGGCCATCAAACTTTCAGCTATCAAATCTGATTATCAACTTCATGGTATTTTCAGAAAAGTAATATGACACTACGAGAGTATGATTTGAATATAAATTTTCTACTGTACAGCCTGGTTGAGTGATATAATTTCTATCTGTTGTATTCACTGTGATATCCTCAACTAGAACAATGGCATATAACAGGTAGTTGATAAATATTTATTAGATGATTAGGTGACAGCATGAATAGAATACACTAGTTAGTAATACAAACTAGCTAATAATGAGATCCAAAACACCACCACTATACTAAGCCACTTTTTTCCTTTTTGTTTTTGTCATTCTAAATGTACTCCCAGACACCGTGCCACCTCAAAGGTGCATTACAAGCACTGTTATATAGACATTTTTTTAAAGAGCCATTGTAATTTAGCAAGGTCTGGTCATTAGAAAGTGACATGTATTACATTTAGCGAGCAATTTTAAATAACGATAGTTTCTTCTGGTTACCTCCCAATCTGCGGCAACCCTCAGCTCCTTGGAACTAACCTGGCTTGGGTTTGTCAGTGTCTAAAACCATGAAATGTGTCAGAGTCTGGATCATGTCAAAGTCAGACAGTGCCCAAGCAGCTTAGCATATCACTGTCAAATGCCAGAATGGAGGCTTGCTGAGTCATCCTTGTATCCTTCAGGGAGCAGGAAAATATTATACAGCCTCTCTGGCCCCAAGTCCTCCCTGGGGCGAATCCAACTTGGGCAAATTAATTAAGTCATACATTCATTCAGTCATTCCTCAAATATTTACTTATGGTCTACTAAGCTCCCAATGGAATACTGGGCATTAACTCACTCCGTATAGGCTCCCTCCCTAATAATAATAACAACACACAGTGTGTGGTTGCCATGTACCAAGAACTGTGCAAGAACTTGACATGACGTCTCGTTCAACTTCACAGCAACTTTCCAGGAGAGCCACTCTGGTTACCACACATTCCAGATGAGGACACTAAGGCACACAGAGGTGACACGGTACAACCATACTTTTACATAGTTTTTATGAGGGTGAAGTGGCAGGATTCTGAACACAGGTTCATCAACCACTGAGCAACAATGGGCCCTGCCCGCCCTAAAAGCAGGCATATGCATCAACATTTTTGCATAATGGGAGCTAAAATTTGTGGACCACCTTCTACGGGCAGTCCCCGGGTTTCATACTTGTGCGTGGATCTCAATCAGTAGACTCATACAATGAAATAGTAGACAGGGGGGACTCATGAGCTAGACGCCTGACTCAAATCCCAGCTCTGCCACGTGCTGCCCATGTCCTTGAGCAAATGATTTCACCTCTCTGTGCCCCAGTCTTCTCATCTATAAAAGATGAAAGTATGTGCTTCACAGAGTAAATATTATTCAATCAGCTAATTATATAAACAAAACACTTAGACCATTCCTGGCACACAGTGAGTCTTACATATCTTAAGTGTTTGTTTTTTTTTTTTTAATCTTTGTGAAAATGTAATTTAGGCAAACAACAAAAGGTACTTTTAAAATAGAAATCCTGGAGGGAAATGGAGAGGTTGGAAGAAAGCTAAAGCCCCATCCCACCCCTCGGGAGGTCATGCCCCTTTTGAGAATTTCCAGCTACGTTGCCCCAAGCTGTCTCAAGTTTTCCAGCTACTGGTCCATCTTCTGGGAGGACTCTGGCCCAGTGCCCAGCCCCCCCTGCTGTCACCTGAACACTGGACTTTAGGCATCTGGGAAGGCCAAGGTTGTGATGTAGGAAGAACTAGGCCTACTAAGTTTTAAGTAAAACATGTTACAATTGCCACAGGTTAAAACAAGAATACACCAGCAAGAGGCACTTTTATAATCTCAGAATATTGTAATTTCCTATGTATTTCCTAAGAGGGGGGGAAATCTTTTAGAAATGATGATCATTAAGATTGTGTTTCTGAGTTATTTGTCGTGCTCTTTTTCTGGAAGAGTCTGGTGATTGCTATATGATTACACATTGAAGGGTACATTATCAGCTGGCCTGTGCGAAACCCTCAGTACTCTGAAGTACTTCATTAGTCGTTGGTCTTAATGATGGTTCTAGCTCATCCCTGTTCCGAGTGAGGAGTTCTGGATGACTTACAGCATGGGTAAGTGGTCTTACCAGCTGCAGTACTGTTCTGGCCCATGTTAGAACTATGGTGCTGTTTCCTGCTATTCTGTGCAAAACCCCAACCTTCTTTCCTCCTAAAACACATGATGCCTCTAGACTCCCAAAACAAAATAGCTTGCCAATGAAGTTGAAACCTCATTCCAAGTTGTTGATCAAGTTAAATGCAAATTATTGGTGACTGACCAAAGTGTTTACTGATGAACTGGTTACTGTATATGGCGGCCTCACTCTGTCTTCAGTTTATTCTGTTGTTTTGGAGGCCTCTGTCCTTCCTAATGTTTATTGAAATTTAACTTAAAAAATTTTAAATGAAAATTCTCAGTCTGTGTAATAGCATTTGGGGATGGGAGAGAAGGATCTAATCAAGGACTTTTTAAATATATGAATAATAGGAACAAATATTTATTCTGTTACAGTTTGTTTTTCAACATAGCTGAAAGAAAAGATTGGCATACACATAAACTCACCTGGGAAACTTGACCTCAATGGCTTGACCTAGACTACAATAAATAAAGATAAACATTATAGAGTTGATAACTTCCTAGTGGGTAGGACCATATTTGTCTACATCACCAGTAGCTGATCTAAAGAGCCTCGTAATACATACTTTTTATGAGGGTGAAGTGTTTGCCTCCAATCACTCTGTAAAATACTGGCTGACTTTGAATTTCATCATAAAATGCCCAACTCACAGTACATTTACTAAAGTACCTATGATGCTTTTAGACAAATACCTAAATTTGTCTATATGGAAGCTGACTGCAAAGTTAAACATTGTTAAAAACAGAATCAATAAAAATATTTTTATTTCCTGTTAGGCTTACTGGCTAATAGAATTCTATTTTGGTTTTTTGTGTGTGTGTGTGTGTGCTAGTAAGTATTTTGTCTCTTACCCCCAGCAAATCATTGAGATCTTCTGTGAAGGCACCTCATATCCAACTGTGGATTGCACTAAGCTCAATGCATAATTACAAAGTCTCCAGTAATTATAGTTTATGTAAGCATACTTTTGAAGATTTTTATAATGGAGAAAATATTTGCTGGAGGAAATTCTCATCAAAACATGATTTGCAAGAATGTTGGTTACAAAGTTCTTTCTCAATGCATAATAGCATTCCATAAATAACAGCGTTAACTATTGCACCATCCATGAGAGGTCGTCAAGTAGGAATATTATATTCC
This sequence comes from Galago senegalensis, assembly GCA_963575145.1. NCBI lineage: Eukaryota > Metazoa > Chordata > Mammalia > Primates > Galagidae > Galago > Galago senegalensis. Next base: position 19,645 of record CAUYTI010132929.1, on the reverse strand, counting down.
ATTCTTTTATAGTTCAGGGGAACTAAAGCCTTTCCTGGTTTACCATATTGAGTTAGGCACACCCGTTTTGTCTCTCATAGAAGTTTGCCGTTCCTACAAGGTTGTGAACTCTAGGCCGACGGAGACCGTACTTTAATTATCTTTTGAAATAATATTTATCAAGGATTTTCTTGGCAGAAAACTCAGACCACACTACGCAAAAATAAAAATCTGTCAGCAAGACCACTACACATACTTTGGTGTTTAAAAAGCTTTCTATGCTTATATTTAATGACTTTCAAAAAGTTGTGTACATTTGAGTCACCTAGGGCTCATGATAAATGTTGACTTTTATTCAGACAGTCTCAGGTAGGACCCAAGAGTTTATATTTCTATCAAACTCCCAGGAGAGACTGAGGTTGATGGTCCACAGACTACACCTTAAATAGCATGGCCTATAATTTGCCTATATAACATCTGTGGTCATAACTTAAAATATTTGATCGTTTTTTCAAGTGTAGTATTGGTGAAATTTCTTCCTTTATTTTTAAAAAATTATCCCAAGTGAGAAATTGGTGCCTACTCTGGTGGTCATGGTGATGTTACAGAACCAGAAAAAAATGTCTTTTTGATTCAGGAAAGAACATTGAAGTCTTTGCTGGCTGTTGGTCCCAGGGGATTGATGGAGAATAATATAGCCAATGAAAATGACAGCATTTAGAAAAGAAAAATATTTCGGATGGTCTCAGCAAAGTGGCAGCGACGTGAAGGCATCACAAAAGACTAGGAGGCCCAGGGAGCAGAGTTTAGGTAGGTGAAAATCCGTGACAGCCCACACTCAGGTTCCTACGGCTTGTGAGCACTTACCCTGATTATTCGCATTGCACTGGGTTCCTCTGGTATAGTGTGAAAGTTTTCAGGGCAGAGACCATACGTCTCATTCAACTTTGTCTCCCCAGCAGCAAGCAAATAGTAGGCACATAGCTGACAATAAATAAATAAGTGTCTTTCAACCAACTAATGTATAAGGGTGCTTAATGTGGCTATGGTAGGCACAAAAGGAAACAGAGGCTAAAGTTCAGAGCCCATTGCACACTGGAGGCTTGAGTTAAAAATGGTTTGGGCCAGGGCATCATTTTCCAAAGTATGTTCCAAGAAATGCTAGTCTCACATGGTGTTCCTGGAAAAAGAGTGAATGGTTAAGATAGTTCAGGAAACAAAGCATTCAGTGTCCCCAAATGTGGCCTTGAGGAGGTGTGTATTAACCATATTAAAGAATTATATACCTATTTATATTGAGAATAAAGTACTTAAGAGAATTTAACCAAGCAGTTCTCAAACTGATCTGACTTATGCCCACTCTTCATGTTCCTGCAGTAACATGTAATAGTTTTTCATGGAAGAAAAGCTTTGGTTTCTATAAGGAAATATATTACTGATTCCAAGATGGAACTGCCAAGAGCACTGTAAATCCCTTATCCGGCAAAAATGAGATGACTCTTCTTTCTCATACACACCCCATGTAGTAGCTGGAGGGGACTCCTGAGTTCCCATGGAGGAGTCCCTGGCTCGAGGCATTTCTCTCTGCAGAGGTGCAGGTTCACAGAGAAGTAAATCCTGGTTTCTCCCTGGGCATACCCTGCAGCCTGGGTCAGACCATCAGGGATGTGGTAATTGTAGACAGAACTGATGTAAACCTGACGTTACCATTCTGCAATCAGCCTGCCCTCTAACTCTTGGACAGCCATGGCCAGAGAAAACAAAATCACCCCTGGACCAAAGTGACTCTAGTTTTACCTGTGTAAATCTCTAGAAGAGATTATTTGTTAAAGATGCCTAAAGGAATGACTGATAAAAGAAAAAGAAGTTGTTTACAATTTATTTTCTCCTTTCTAAGACAATGAACTGCGATTATAACTTTCAAATACAGATACAAGTGGGAAGAATAGTATAAGAAAAACTGCACACTCATCACTCAGCTTCAACAATTATGACATTTCTCAATTTGTTTTCATTTATACTCTCCCTTACTTTTTGTTTGTTTTCTAGACTATTTTATAGCAATCTCCAAACATTACAGCATTTCAACTGAGAATTGTTTCTGCATCTTTGTACCTAATAAGGCATATATATATATGTATATATATAAAATACTTTATATATATATAATACCACATATATTCCATACCATTATCAAACCTAACAGAATTAACATTTCCTTAATATCATCTGATATTGAGTTCATATTCAAAATTCTAAGATTATTTACAAGATACATATAAGCTCAGCACCTGTAGCTTAGCGGCTAGGGTGCCAGCCACATACACTGGAGCTGGCAGGTTTGAACCCAGCCCAGGCTTGACAAACAACAATGACCACTACAACCAAAAAATAGCTGGGCATTGTGGCAAGTGCCTATATAGTTCCAGCTACTCGGGAGGCTGAGGCAAGAAAATCGCTTAAGCCCAGGAGTTTGAGGTTGCTGTGAGCTGTGACGTCACAGCACTCTACTGAGGGCCCCATAGTGAGACTCTCTCCCCCCCCACCAAAAGATACATATAATTGGCCAGGCTTGGTGGCTCACATCTATAATCCTAACACTCTGGGAGGATGAGATGAGTGGATTGCCTGAGCTCAGGAGTTCAAGACTAGCCTGAGCAACAGTCAGACCCCATGTCCAAAAATAGCCAGGTGTTGTGGTGGGTCCCTGTAGTCCAGCTACTTGGAAGGCTGAGGCAGGAGAATCTTGAGACCAAGAGTTTGAGGTTTCTGTGAGCTGTGATGCCATGGCACACAACAAAGTAAAACTTAATCTCAGAAAGACTTTAAAAGATATGTATACATGAATGGTAAAACAGAAATACAGTCTAGCAAAGCAGAGGGAGAAGAGAGAGGGGGGGAAGGAGGAAAGAGGGAGTATAACTGGCAGGATCTCACCTAATGTGTAAAATCTGAGGGTGGTCAGCACGCCCTCTGGGTAAAGTCTCAACCACAACTTGAACTCTACCTTACAAGTGAAAATACTGTACACTAAAAATCTGTACCCTCATATTATTTTGAAATTTTTAAAAATGGAAAAGAGTAAAATTAAATAAAAGAGGACGGTGCCTGTGGCTCAAAGGAGTAGGGCTCCAGCCCCATATGCCAGAGGTGGTGGGGTTCAAACCCAGCCTCGGCCAAAAGCTGCAAAAAAAAATAATAATAATTAATAAATAAATAAATAAACAAAAGATACATATCTAGTATGTATAGTCACATCAAGACACAAACAGAGCCTTCCTCTGTGACTCATTCTCTAATCTCAGTTCCCTTTTCTCTTTCTTATACTTTTTTCATTATTTTCTACTTTATTATTTTATTCTATGCTAGATGTATTTTTAAGATATTTTTTCAGAACTTATTATTCTAATATAATCAAAGGGCATGAAACAATGACAAAGGTAGAATCTTGTAAAATATGGACAGACTATGTACAAAATTAAATGAACTTAGTATTTTGTCCTTTATGTCATAAATGTCCTTTATTTGTCCTGAGCTATTTTTTGCAGGAAAACAAACAAGCAATTCCTTAGCTCAGGAAGCATAATTTTTGAGTAATACTTAAGTTTCAAATGTTTCCTAGAAATGAGGCAGGACTCTAAGCAGAACTCCCAGCCCCCATAATGCCCATTCTCAATGAAAGGAGTTAAAACATAAGAGTGCTGAGCTGAGCCAGTCTTCTCAAAAGACTCGCCTCTCTCCGTCCACGTTTCTGAGTTGCTTTGAAATGATTAGAATTTAGAAGTCATCACCTATGTGTGTTTCATCTTACACATGCCACAGATATCAAGAAACTTATGAAACGCAATCTGATGATTTTCAGAAGCAGCATCTGGCTTCCTAAGAGTTTTGCCAGTTTGCCAACCCTATTTCAGAAAAGCTACATGCTAAATGGGTCACTTCATTGGCAAAGGCAGTAACTTCTGAGCCTTCATTTAGAAGAGATGAGAAAAGAAAGATAAATTGTGAAAAGAATTAGTAACACAATCTTTCAATCGCAGGTATTTCAATTGATTAACTGTCAGGCCAAGCATTTCCCTCAATTCAGGAAACCAACTCAATCTGTCTTTTGAAATGTTCTTTGCAATTTGTTAAGGCTTTTTGTCTAATCAAGAACAGTACATACCTACTATTAGTTCAGGCTTGACTTGTAGGTTAAGATTATTTTCCATAAGAAATGTATACATTGTGTTGTAATCTATGCATTATAATACAGTTAATCAAAACTCAACAGGGGCTGGGCACAGTGGCTCAAGCCTATAACTCTAGCACTCTGGGAGGCCGAGGCAGGTAGATCCCTTGAGCTCAGGAGTTTGAGACCATCCATGACATCCTCATTCAATTTCCTGAAATGTGATGTCATCTTGAACTGTCTGTTCTTGTCAGCACCACAAGAGACCTGCTCTTGTTCAGGCTGGTCTCTACTAAAAAAACGTTGAAAAACTTAGCCAGATGTTGCTTCACTTACCTACAGTCCTAGGTACTCAGGAGAGTGAGACAGAAGGATCACTGGAGCCCAAGAGTTTGAGGCTGCTGTGAGCTATGATGACACCACAGCACTCTACCAAGGTAACAGAGTAAGACTCTGTCCCTACCCACCCCACCCCCAAAAAAACTCTTAACACAGCCAAGGAATATGCCAGAAGGTTTCTAAATAGACACATAAATGATAGGTGAAGATGTCTTTATAATTGTCTTCAAGATTTGTTACGACCACAATATCCCTTTATACTCTGAACTCAAATTGAGCCGCTCCCTGTAAGCTCTTTTTTTTCAACATGTGTAAGAAACTTTTATTCAATATTAACAGATGATGATTGGAGGACTATTTGGAAAGGACAGGTTGCACACCCGCAATCTCATTTCTTAAGATTTATTAAAGTAATTTTGAGTTGAAATCTCCATTTACCTACAGGAACAAGAAGGATAAAGCGATCAGTACTCTCCACATGGAGTATGCTATTCTCTAGTGTTGATCTTGATAAAGCATTCTCACTTTCACAAACCACTGAAAAACTAGAATTTAACCAGCTGGCAGAAGAACCAAGGCATCCATATGTCTTCTAATGGAGGTCAGAAAGAAGGTAAATTACTGAGAAAATGGGCAAAATCTTTCCCCTAACATATAGTCTAATTTTTCAGTACATCTCCAGACACCATGGTACGGCTTCAGTCATTTAAATCATTTTATTTCTACATTTTGCTTCACACTAAAAGGAGGATGGGTCATATGTGACACTAGTGCTCAAAAAGAGCAGTAATATATAAGTAAGAGCACCTTCCTTGACATGATACTATTGTCAGAGAAGCAACCATCTCTCCTGCAGGACAGATGTTACCGATCATGTCAATAATACGTATGACTTTTCCTCCTGGTTTTATTCATCTTTGCTAACGGGCACATCCTTCAACCTCTGAGCTGTGATGGCTCCTGTCCAAATGGGCTTTCATTGCACACAAGAAGCTTTCTGCCTCTCTCTTTCTTATAACAAAAGGTTTGTGGTTATGGAATTAAAACTTTAACAGAGAGGCCTGAGTGGCAGATCTGATGATTCCGGGTAGCAGCCTAGGTTTGGGCACGCCCCAAAGAAGCAAGGATCAAAGACCTAGAGAAGTTCAAAGCTCACCACAGACAAGGTAGACACAATAAATGCCATGGACCAGCAACCAACTGTTTATAGTCTCCATAATCTCCTTTTATTGAAAATAAGGGAGAAGTAGTATTTTTAAAAGGTAAAAAGACACTGGATAACTAAAGAATAATAGGCTGTAAAATGTTAGCAAAACTGAGGTGAGGCAAAAACCAGATTTCAGTATTTCCACAGAGTTATAAGCAAAACACAACGTGGCACATAGAGATGGAGAGGGTCAAAGGAAGAAGGCCCCCAGGCTGTCTCAACCTATAGATTGGAGTACACACAGAAATAGGAAAATTGTATCTCCCAGAACTAATGAGATGAACTAGCCCATAGTCATAAATGAAATAAGTACTTTTTAGGGAGATTATCTTCCTTCCATGACATCCTCATTCAATTTCCTGAAATGTGATGTCATCTTGAACTGTCTGTTCTTGTCAGCACCACAAAGAAGCACAAGGAACAGCTTTGCTGGTTCTACGATGGAGACTGTCAAAATCATTAGGGTTACTGTGACACCAATAATTGGTATCTCCCTATAGAACCCTGATTTTTGTTTTGGTTTTTGGATTCAAATGCATGTAATGAAGAAAAAAAAAAGCCTGCTTTTTCCAGCCATGCTTACACCAGGAAATAATAAATGGGTAGAGCGGAATCAGCAGAAGCTCAGGATGTGCAGCAGAATCACCAGAGGGAATCATTGCCCTGAGGTCCTCCCCTTTGTCGTGGAATATGCATCCAACACTGGTTGGTGGCCATGAAGTAAAACCAGACAGTAAGGAAAATGGTGGAAGGCTGGGTGTGGTGGCTCATGCCTATAATCCCAGCACTGTAGGAGGCTAAGGCAAGTGGATAACCTGGGAAGTTTGAGAAAAACTAGCTGGGGATGGTGGCAAGCACCTGTAGTCCCAGCTACTGGGAAGGCTGAGGCAAGAGGGTCACTGGAGCCCAAGAGTTTGAGGTTGCTGTGAACTATGACACCATAGCATCTACCAATTGTGATAGAATGAGACACTCAAAATAAAAGAAAGAAGCAAGGGAGGGAGGGAGAGAAGGAGAGAGGGAGGGAGGGAGGCAGGGAGGAAGGAAGGAAGGAAGGAAGGAAGGAAGGAAGGAAGGAAGGAAGGAAGGAAGGAAGGAAGGAAAGAGAAAGATGGTGGAGCAGAAAGTTAGAAGGAACTAACACCTTTGTAACACTGTAAAATGCTACACCAGTCCTAGACAATCTAGCTCCAGAAGATTTTATGTAAGAAAACAAAAACCCTATGTATTTAAACCCAGGCTTCAGAGGTTTCTGAAGCTTACAGACAAACACAATCCCCAAGTGTATTTCATTCGTTAACATAAGCTGTTACCTACACTAGCTCATTAATATTTGGTGATGTAAAATCCTCTGGAATAGGAATTATTAGAACAAGACTAGTATGAATTCTGTAGCATCAAATTGTTCCATTCATTATCTTGAGATTTTTCTCTCCCACTCAAATCTCAAATGCAATTCTTCCCCAGAACCCCCAAGTCTTTCTGGGTTCTCTTCTCTGTAGGCACCACCATGGCCTTTCCTCACCTGAACTATTGCAAAGACCTCCTGATTATTCTCCCTGCTTTCAGACTCCTTTATTAATTTATTCATTCTACAACTCATTATTGAATATCAAGCACAATAGTAGATGCTGGGGAAAGAGTAGTGAGGTAGATATACGCCGATCATATCATTAGATAGCTTGGAATTTTCCTACTTACTGTCACCAGTGATCTTCCCAAAATGTAAGTATGACCACATCATTTCCTATGTAAAATCCTAAAATAACTTTCCATTACTTATAAGTAAAACAAAAAGCTTTAAATTTCATGTAAGTTCTTTCAAAACCATGCAATATGGTATATCTCCAGTCTCATCTTACCACCTTCCATCACTTTCTTCTTCCTGGCTCCCTATTTTCAAGTTCAGTGAACTGTTTGCTAGGTAATATATATAAAGTGCTTTATGCAGAGCTGGCAGAAATAGGCACTCATAAAATGTGGCTTGCCTTCCTCAGCCCTTCTCCAAACACACCATATACTTTGAGATCCTCTGAGTTTGCATATAATTTTGCCTGAAATTTTTCTCCTAGAAGACCTATTGAGAATTTGGCTTCAATGCCATGAACTCTCCAAGTCTCTGATGATGAACACAGTCAGTTTTTATGTTTTATATTTTCCTTCCACATCCTGGAACAGAAAAGTTACTAAAAATGTTAAAATTCACTGTTAGAGAGAAATTAAAGAAGATTCTTTAGAACTGGCCATAATGGGAAGCTGAGAGCAGATTCCCAGAAACCCAAGGCAGTTTGAATATTCAGTTTTGCAATGAGCTGAGGCGATGGTGATATCTCATGCAGTGAGTGCACCTAATTTAATCAATTCCATGTTTATAATAAAGCATCTAATGTGTGGCCCTAGATAGAGGTGCTGACAAAGCAGACAGGAAAACAGGGGTTTTCCGGGGGAATTGGGAGAGAGAAAAAGGTGTAAGTATAATGAGATAAGAGAGTTGAGAGTATAGATGAGAAAATAAGTTATCGGGCCCTTGAGTTTAGATTAGTCAAGGAAGAAATGAAGGAGACTGACAAAATTGGGAGAATGTCGGGAGATTAAGCAACTGATGTCTCAATGCAGCCAAAGAACCAACGTAGTCAATGTGTGCATGAAAATGCTAGAAGAGCATGATTAGGAAATATGGAATCCAAGTTGAAAGACTCAGTGTCACAGCAGCCCCTGAAGAGGAAAATACCCAATGAGCAGTCATGAGTGTGGAGTGGAGTGAGCATTGCTGGTCTTTGCTGGTGAGGAGGAAAAGGCAGGATGAGGCTAGAATGCTGGGTATTTTTCCCCGTAGACAGACAAGTCTTCCAGAATAATGGCTACAAGTGAGTTAACAAGAAAGAATGTCAAACAAAAATTTCTGTGTATTCGTAGAAGACTGTCTCTGGGGAGGCAGAGCGGGTAGGAAAACTAAATAGCTTCACCCTCATAGGACAGGAGGTGTTTATTCAATGATGGCAGCAGTGCTGGGGTTTCCCGCACATACTTACCGCTCTCACCATACCCAACCTGATGCTGGAAAGCAGGAATAATTAGCTCTGGTTGAAGTGGCTAAGGAAAATTGTATTCTTGGGAGAAAACCAGGTTTAAACCAATTTCAAGGGTGTGTAATTAGTCTTTTTTTTCTTTCTTTCTTTTTTTTTTTTTTTTTTTTTGCAGTTTTTTGGCCAGGGGCTGGGTTTGAACCTGCCACTTCTGGTATATGGGGCCGGTGCCCTACTCCTTGAGCCAAAGGTGCCATCTGTAATTAGTCTTTTATGAAAATGATTAAAATGATGGGATTTTTCTTCATCAGGACATGGACTTTCTTGAAGATATAAAATATTGCAAGAGAGTTGAATTATCAGAGGCAGGCCAGGGAAGAGAAAACAGAAAATCATTGGTATAAAAATATGGAAAGAGTAGATAGCCTGAGGTGTTTTCTTTCTGGCAAGCATGCTGGATGTGAGGCACAGTGGAATTAGCTGGCATCCAGGTTTTAAGGAAACACCTGAACAAGTACATTGAAGGCTGGGTTGGGGGGGATTTGCAAGATGCTTAAGGATGGTTAGTATTAGCCTTCTGGGGCCTTTGCTCTGAGTCCATATGTAAATGCAGTTGAATGGTTTAACAAAATTTTAACCTAGACAGACTGGAATTAAAATTCCATAGTCTCTAGATACTTAACTTCATGTTGTAAACCTCTCAATGGCAAGGATGACTCAAGCTTTTGAAATAATATGCTTATGGCCAGGATGGGTCACCTGGCAGCACCAAACAGAGGTGAGATCCAGGAAAAGGAAACTCTCTTAAAGACATAAAAAGCCCTAAAGTCAACTAATCATTACGTTTGATCCATAGAGTATCTGTTGAACCAATGGATATGATGGTAGGTTTTAACTTTCTGTTAGGAAATAGGAGTTTTGATAGACATTTTCAAACTGCTGAAAAGGACAGTGGGACATACTTGTCATTCTTTTCGGCTTTCCTCCATCTGAGCCAGTTTCTAATTGGGTTAGTTCCCATTTTATGAGTTAGGGTTAGAAACGAGTGCCAGATTCTCATTTTTTACAGCCTCCCTGGCAGGTCAGGGCTATGTATAAGACCTAGGCCCAGCCACTAAGATGCAACTTCCCAGGATTTACATTGGGATCTGGATGCGCAACAACAAAGATATCGTTCTCATGGCAGGGTCTATGCAGGCAAGATTCACTTCTCTGAGTGGTACCAGTGTCAGTGCCAGCACCCACCCAGTGCTCTGCACTGCAGCGTGACCTGCAGATGCTGTCATTTAGTGGCAGTGGAAGCTGTGTTCTCCCTGACCCACTTCTGCATATGATCCATGCCATTGTTTGTGAGTACACATCCTATGATCATCACTTTTAATTCCTGTATGATTCCTACCCAGTTCTCTCATAGAAAATTCCATTTTCTCCATAAATCATGTAGACTTGGTTTCTTATTCTAGCAACTAAAAACCCTACCAATGCAGGTGTTTGAAGCAGAAGTGTGATGCTGACAGTAACAGAGACTAACATGAATGAGGAAAGGGGTAAATGGAAGAAGTTCTACAGAAGGCAGTGAGAAACCAGGCTAGGAAGTTGGGACTCCTTTCATGAAGCAGTCAGTTAAACCATCTGTTGCTCTTAAATGCAGACCATGGGCCCAGGGAGGCATTAGGCTTCAGGGGGAAAATGGTGGGCGCATCACTGGAGGCATTTCAGTGAGGTTTTAGGAGAAAGGAGAAAGTTAAGGATGAGCCATCTTAAGGAGGGAAGCAAGGGATTTAGCAGCAGCAGATAAATTTAAGCCAAAAGAAAAGATTAATTTTCCAGGCCTGTCTTAAACAATTTTTATAAAGTTGTTTCTACCTGACAAAGAGAAAAACCCAGATGGCAAAGATTGGATTATGGGTATTGCCTTCCCACCTGAGGTTATTGTTTTAAATTGCCTCAGGGCAGAGGTCATTAATCTGAGGTCTAGGAGGACCAACAACACGTAGAAGTCCGTGGCATGGAGTCAGGAATTCTCAGACTCACAGTCTATTTCTAGAAAAGATCGCTGGCTGTGTCATTAGCCCATGGAACTGACTGGAAGCACCTGAAGCCTCCTGAGTTCTTAGGGGAATTGTATTACCGAAGAAAGCCCAAGGTTAATAAACAATGGCCTGTGACCTCTGGGACATTAAGGCAATTCCTTGAGCTTCTAAATTCCTACCAACAGGATATAGAATACTAAGCTCTGCTGCCCCCAGAAAGGGCATTTCCCGCAATGTTCATTTTCAATGTTGCCATAAATGAGAATTATATCAGGCTGGGGAGGGTAACTGTTTTAACAACTAGAACTAATAGTTCAAAGTCTCAAACACAATAGGAATTTCTTTTGTATTCACATAGCAGAACTGAACAAGTGAAAAGGTAGGGGTACAGCCTTCATCCATCCAGTAATTCAAGGATCCAGGATAAAGGAGGTTCTGCTATATTAATGCTTAAGCTTATCAGGTATGAGCTGGAAAGGGGAAAATTCAACAGCACATAAGCACATATGCTGGTGGTTTTAGGAGCCAAACTTGCAAGTGATAACGTGACATTTCCACTCATAGTCTATGAGATACAGCTCTACAGGGCTACAGCTAAACAGAGGAGGGCCAGGAAGTTGGCCTACCTGTGTAGCCAGAAGGAAGAAGAAAGAGGTATCAGAGAGTGGGAAGCCATTTCGGCCACAACAAAGACAGACTATACTTGGCTTAGTACAGGGGCTCATCCCTGTAATCCTAGCACTTTGGGACACCAAAGTGTCCCACTTGAGGCCAGCACTTCAAGACCAGCCTGGGAAACAGAAAGACTCAGTGTCTAAAAGAGTAAAAAAAAATTAGTTGGGCCCAGTGGTGCACAACTTAGCTCTAGCTACTTGGGAGGCTGAAGCAGGAGGATCACTTGAGTGTAGGAATTTGAAGTTGCAGTGAGCTCCGGTGATGCAACTGCACTCTATCTAGCCTTGGCAACAGAGGGAGACCTCATCTTAATAAAAAATATAAATAGACGATTCCTGAGAGAACTGAAGCTGTACAATTGTGTGACCACATTCCTCTCTCCAGTGGCAAGATAAGAAGTCCTTGCTACTCCCAACCAACAGAATACAAGTTCTGTGGACAAGAGATGGTTGTCAATTCTTTCCTATCCTGTTTTTCAGAATTGGAGTTGATTTGTGGGGGTGAGGGGTAGGGGAAGAAGTGATTCTGTCTTGGATTAGTTATGCGAGTAATAAAAACTTTTCGTTAAGCCATATGTTCACATACCATGATGGAAGATGTCAAAAATAAAAGCCAAAAAATCTTAGAACTGAGTGTTGACTGATGAAACTGTGGCTCATCTTCCTGTAGGGAATGAGGGTATATTGCAGGTAGATGTGAGAACTTTTTTACCAAGTATGATTGGGACAAAGCGTGGACCCGAGGGAGGCATTTTGGATTGCTAACCTAACATCAATTTCTCTGCTTCCTCCACTGGGGCATAATTACAATTTTCTTCACGGGACCCATTCTCTTGGTGACTTTATTTCATCGACTGTGGCCATCTCATCCCCCCCCCCCCCACCTGTGGTCTACAGAAAGACATGTGATGCGATTCTGGCCAGTGGAACACTAGGGCATATCTGCTGGGTGGCTTCAGAAAAAGATTTTATTACTAACAAAAAAGATTCATGGGGAAAAAGCAATCCCTTTTTCCCTTGACCTTGTTGTGAATGAATACAACATCTGGAACTATGCCAATGTTGTGTGACCAGGAAGGGAACTAAGAGAGCCAGAGATGGACAGAACTTCAATTGCTAGTATAGTATCTTTAGCCACTAAACTGACTGGCACTGGAGTTACCCCAGGAAGAGTCTCTAAACTTCTGATGTAGAAGAGTATGTTAGTATTAGTGTTTAAGATACGTTGAGTGGGGTGTTCTGTTTTGTTTAGCTGAGATCCTCTTAGCTGATAAAGATCCCCGGTGCTATCCTGTCCATACATTCCTTATCACACACGGGTAACCTAACATTTATTGCCCCGTTATTAAATATATGTTGTTTATATCTGGTAAACATACACCATCCATTATAGATGAAGATTATGCTGGAAACGTATGCTCATAGAGATCTGTGTATGTGTGTTTTTCATGATGATGGTAAATTTGGATTGATCCAGCTACGTTGTTTCAACCAGTTCTCCTCATAACTAAAACACATACTTGAGAGCCAATGGGCTGGGGTCAATGTGCTTGGCTATGAAATGGACTGAAGTTATGTCGGAATACAAGCATTGGGATGGTGGGCTATTAGAAGTGATGCTCACTCTGAGAGTAAATAACTTCATAATAAGCCTACATTAATTGAGAATGTATGCAGGGAATTGAGAATTCTCCCTCAGGCTCTATTATATACTAACTCTATTGCTGGGGACAAATACACGGCAGAGCCTTGCAGATGTGGGTGGCTTACATGATATTTTAAGATCCAGTGTTTGTTTTGTTGTTTTTTTTTTTGTGGGGGGTTTAGCAGCTGAACATTTCCTATAAATGAAGTTGCTGCAGACAATTTTTTCTCACTCTACTTTATTATACTCTACTTCTACCTTTCAATTATTGTGAGTCGTCATAATGAAAATAACTACTATAAATAATGCACTGACTTTTTATATCATCTTTTCAACAAAGAGAAAAAATCCTGCTGAGCTGCTGGGAGAACCGGGAGGCAGCTCCTGCAAGGTCTCAACAGGCAAAGATGTGTGGACTGCTGGGAGGAGGTGGGTTTTCCTCCTTTGGGGGCTGAGATGGGGGAGCATGCGTACAGCAGCTGCACTGATCACTTTGTTTTTAACATGGACAATTTCCTAACAGTATGTGGAACATCTGAGAACACCCAGAGCTTCCTTTGCTTTCCTGTCTCTCTCTCTTAGGAACTTTAGGAACCTCAAGAAGATAGTGAAGACCACAGTTTGGATGTGTATAACCCAGGGCAAAAAATGTGGTAGTGTCACTCCTTGAGCCAGGCATGATTTCAGTAAATCCTCAAGGGATGGATCATTGCGGGAACAACAACATGGGATTTGAGGAGCTTTATTGCTTGTTCATGTAGCTTCACCTAGCTCTAAAAGGAAGGCCCTAAAAACCAAATTATTCATTCATTTATTACCTCATCCTAGCTTCCTTCAAACAGCTGAAGCAGATTATGAAAAATTAGATATGCAATATCACCTGAGGCTGATGAATCAGAAATAGAAGGTCAGAACAAAGAAAGGGGACACAGCCTGCTAACTCTCAAAGCTCATATAAGGGCCCAAAGTATTCAAATTCACGTTAGAATGTGAGGTTCCTACAGGCCAGAGCATGAAAGGATAAATGAGGTTACTTATATGTGGTTTATATTAAGGAAGATGAATATCAGTTCTTCTGAGGATGTATAGCATTTTCCTGGTACTGTATTTTCAAAGAAATGGAAAATGTATGAAGATAATAATGCCCAATTCTCAGGGTTGCTATGCGCATTACATGTATGAATGTGCATTACATTTATAAATTGTTAACTATTACTTTAACATCTAATCATAGCAATAGTACATAATAATAATACATTATACCTTTTAATAGTAATTAATATGTAAATATTAATTAAACATATTTCCAGACACTAAAGTCGAAAGCAGAGAGCAGAATTTTAGCCTCTGAAGTGTTTTCAGTGGAAAGTTTTTTTATAATGTCCTCTGTGCTTTCCTGCCTTCATGAACGCGTCGGGTAGGGTATAATTTCACCCTTAGAAGGGATTTGAGAGCTGGTCGTCGTCAGTATCAATGGGTACCGTTTGCAGTGCTGTAGCTGCACATGTAGGTGTGGGAAAACGTGGCATAGAGGGGGGATAGAAAGGCCTACAACCATGGAGCTGATATTTGCTTTACAGAAAAAAAATCACCACTATTAGTCTGCTTTTAAACAATTTGACTTTCATCAAGGTGGAGTGAAATATGTGCAGCTGTTGACCCCTTGGGCAGTGTAACACAGCTGCTTTTCTGTAAAACTAATTAACAAAACCCAAGTTGAAGCAAGCAGCCTTCTCCCAAGTGGTTTTTTCCCCCTCCAGACAATCTCCACGTTCACGGTGTCTCTTCCTCCTCCGTGCCATTCAAAGCGTTATCTTTTGTTTCTGCGTCGGAACTCAGTAATCCAGGGGCGTTCTCATGTCAGCTTATAGTTCCTCTTTTACACCACGTACACATCACGAGGATGAGACATGGGAAAGGCATATACTTCACAAAGTTGTCCATTGGCAAAGGCTGGTGGCTAACTCCAAAGCCTGTCGCCAGCATTAAGAATGTCTGCCAGTGGCACATCATCTTAAAACTCACGGAACGCCCCCTTTTAGACCGTGTCATTTACTCCTCGTAATTAGTCTCCTTGTTACTGTTCTCTCCATTTTGCATCTACACCAAGGCACACCGGGATTTGAACTCTAGCTCTGCCCATTTTTAGCTACGAAAGCTTTACACAAATCACTCAATATTTTTATAAATCAATATCGTCACCCACAAAATAGGAATAAATACCTGGATAAATTGGTTTCTTTCATCATATGTATGGGTGAAGGACCCTTCATGGTGTCAGATGTAGTGTAAGCAGGTACATAATAATGGTGATGATGATTATTGTATCATATGAATAAAACTCTTAGAGCCACAAATAACATTATAGATTGCATATTAAAGTATTACGGTATCACTGGAACTTATAGTCATGTTCTATCAAAATCTTTTCTTGGATAATATTATATTTTAATAATACATTTGGTCCATGATTTAAATTAGTCAATAACATCAATTTAAAAAAAAAATTTTTTTTTAAAGTGCCCAAACGCTAACCCATTTCCCCAGAATAAATCATCAAATCTCCTAAGGCTCTGGCTATGAAGCTACCAAAAAGGGACTAAATCAATGGAAAGCTGCCCTCGCCAGCTGTGGTCAGTTGGTGCTCTGTACTCAGCCAGTCAATGCAAGAGAGCTACGATACTCTAGGACTCTGAATTTCAATTCCTAATATTTTCATATTATAGGAACCTCTAACATTAGCTCACAAAATGTTTTCTTATCACATTCACCCCACAGACATCGGATAATCCTCCAGATGTCCTCTGGGTTAGAATTGCCGAAATAGCCCAGTTTCTTAAGGCTGGTAAACTCTGTACAGTTGACTTATCCAAAAAACAAGCCACGAATGTTCTCCAGCAGCCTCCTGATTCTCCAAGTCTTTGTCACTGGTTATTTCAATTTCTCATAGCATGCCTCAGTTTAAATGGCCAGTGACGGCCTTGAGAAAATACCCTGCGGTCACTGTGTTTGCTGATATAACCTGGCCTCAGCAGCCAGCCAGCACTAGGTCAGCCACGGGCAATGATTTGATCTTTTCACTAAAAGGCACATGGTCTCTGTGTCGGATATCACCAGCGGACTGTTTCACAAGTTGTTACACCCAGGTTGGCACGAGGACTGGGCAGAAGTTGAAACATAGAGTCCGAGTTACGGGTGCACAAGTCAACACTGAGAGCCAAGAGGCCTGTGCCAAAAGAAAGTTGTAATCCAGGGAGGGAGAGAAGACGCAGAGCCAGAGTCCAGTCAGGGGTCAGAGGACAGCAACGGGCTGCATCCTGCTGCTGGCCCTTTGCTAGAGCTGTTCATACTGGGCCACCTGTGAGAAGCGTGACATATGGTGTCTTGCAGACAGCACTTAACACAGCCAGAGAGGACTCAGGATGCAAAGAATTTAAACAGCTACCATTTCAAAGCCTTGCTCTGTTACCAGGTAAATACACCTAAAATTCATAGGCTTAAAGTCAGTCCATCCAAGGATAAAGTCACCTCAGTTGTATCAAATTAAAGTATACATTTCCTTTTGTGTATGACTGTTCCAATCAATTTTGGAAAATTTCCGATTCTAATTGGTTTCTTGTAAACATGTACTTGTTTGGAATAATTTAAAGACATCCGGTTAATTTGTCTAAGAATTCTTCCCCTTTGGTTTTGTATTTTTAAAACATGCTCATGATGATTTTATAGAGTGCTTTGTGTCCTTTAATACACGTGTATACTTCCATAACTATATAAATTCACTGAGTAAATTAAGAAACACCTTGTGTTTTCTCCCATTTAATGGGCATTGCTGTTTTGATAATAATAAGGAAAATATCTGTTATGGTTTTATAATGTAGATGTCGGCAACAATGAAATGCAACGGAGAATTAAATTAAACACAAGATTAAGTATAAAATCACAGTACCTGGCATATGTCAGCAACTTGGTTAATATTGGTTTCTTTTAGAGAAATGGGACATTCGTTTTCAGTACCGAATTAACTTGGTTGATATTTCAGGCTCACTAGGTTTTTGTTGACTTTTCATTTCACTTTGAATACCATCTACCTTGTTATGATATGAAGAGGTAGAAAAGTATATAAAGAAATGTTCCTCTTTAGAAGCTGAGAAGTTTGACTTTATTTTCCTTTATTTCCTTTATTTCCCTAACTCCAGACAGAACAGTCTCTGGGAACATGAGCCACTTCCACTTGACCTTATGCTGGTTCCCATATACTTTATACTGAACCTCCTGCCTTTAGTCCTGTCCCTTCTGGCCTCTGTAAGCAAAGGAGGGAGGTAAACCATATGTTCTAAGGTTTGCCACTCCCTACAGGACACACTGTGGGCACAAAAGCCAGTTTGGTTGTGTTCTAATGCTTTCCTTGCTTGAGCACCGCCATGTGCCTTGGCTGGACAGATTACAGAGGCAAAGCCTAAATTGGAAACAAACAGGCTACAGAGTCAGAGTGTGTGAGTGGGAAAGTGGAGGCTGGAGTTTATTAGAATGAAGAGTTCAAGGTGAACAAAAAGAAGAAATCAATACATAACCTGAGCATTGTGAAGGAAGAAAATATGGTTTGGTTTGTCTACACTTGCTTCTGCATAATTACAAAGGCACAAATATTTCTGAAGGGAGAGAATAGGGAGAATCTAAGTGTGTGTGTTGAGCAGTGGGAGGTGATAGAAGCCAGGGTGACATAAATCAGGAAGATAACCCAGCTTCAGTGGGAAAAGAGCCAATTATTTGAGCATTATTGAACCTGAAAGAGGTTGAAGACAGTATAGAAGAATACCAATGAACTGTTATAGGTATCAGATGTGTGGTGCCGTGTATTTTATATTAGAACAAGTAGATGGTGAACAGTGAGTCTAGCGACAGAGAAAGGTAGGAGGAAAATCCGTGCAGAAATAAGATTAAAGACAAAATAATAATAGAAAGAAAAGTAGAAAGGAGAAAATATAAAAAATGATATTAGGAGAAAGTGTTAGTTTTCTGATGGGAGCTAGGTACTTAACAACTTTCTACTTAGAAGAAATAATCATCTCATATTTCAGTGTTTCCTTCCAGCGGTCACTTGTTAGTTGCAGTCTTACATGTGAGTTTCCCAGAGGCTTGCAGTCTCCTAATCATCCTCAAGGCATTCAATTTACTTTTTAGGGTATCTTTTAGTTCTTAAAAAGAACGTGTTTACGCGTTAGTTCAAACCCCCATGCAATTGATCCATTGTGAACTCACAACCACCAATTAAACACCTTGTCCAGGTTCTGTGCCTATACATCTATTAGGGATAATATGTCTTTCTGTAAATTATCTATCCAATTGTTGTTATACCGTTTCTCCGTGCTAACAGAGAAACATGATTTTTCAGTGGGCAGAGATGCTCTGATGGCAGACAGTGTAGAACCCTCATGTAGCCACAGGGACTGAGATATGATTCCTCTAGCCTATTCCTAATAATTTCATTTTCTTTGGTGAATGGCATGTGAACCAGTTCTGGCCAATGAGACAACATGCCTAATGTATCCCTTCCAGTCTCAAATGAAGAATATAGGAGTTTTTCCCTTCCTGTTTACGATACTGATATGAAGACAAGGTCTAGGGATGTGCTGTTTATCTTCAACTATGGGACAATGAGTGCAAATATGAAAATACAAACAGCCAGCTAAGATTAATAAAGTTGAAAGATGGAAAGGGTGAGGTTCCTAGATGATACCACTTTATAGCTGAGGCTGTTTTAGCAATGGCCAGCTTGTAGGCACATTACGTGTGTAAGTCACTATTTATTATTTAGATTAGTTTTCTCTAACTTAAACCCAAAAGCATTTAGTCTCTCAATAATATCTGAAGTGGGCAATGGACATAAACCCTTGATTTAGTCTTTTAGGCTGTAAAAGAATATATTTCTTCAGTAGTTCAAAAAACTATTCAAATAAACCGTCTCAAACTAACATTTTTAAAATAATTTAGCATATTCTCTTATAGTCAAGAGATCTGGACACATTAAGCATGACAAGTTGTTCAACCTACACTTTCTACCAGGGTAATATACAAAAGGATAAACTAGAAAATTAAAATACGACTAAATTGGACTAAAAACAAATGTGAGAACAAATGCACGTATTTCAAAATAATATTTTCATATTGACTTCGACTAGTCATTTTCACTACAATTTATTTAAGGAAAATATTAAGTCCTAGCTTCTTAGCAAAAAAATATGTATAAATATGGACGTTTTGGTTTTGGGGTTTTTCTTTACTTTTTTTTTTTTTCTTTTTTTTTTATTTTGAGACAGAGCCTCAAGCTGTCCCCCTGGGTAGAGTGCCGTGGCATTACAGCTCACAGCAACCTCCAACTCCTGGGCTCAAGCGAGTCTCTTGCCTCCTCCTCCCAAGTAGCTGGGACTACAGGCGCCCGCCACAACGCCCAGTTACTTTTTGGTTGCAGCCGTCATTGTTGTTTGGCGGGTCCGGGCTGGAGATTCGAACCCACCACCTTAGGTGTACGTGGCTGGCGCCTTAGCCTGTTGAGCTATAGGCGCCAAGCCTC